>PVLA01010522.1:23031-62653 GCA_004027455.1 Hydrochoerus hydrochaeris | reverse complement strand
TTTTAACAGAAACTAAAGACAAACTTTCAAAACTTGAAGATAGATTTGCAAAGTATGATCGTGAAAGGAAGGATCTCTTAAAAATAACAAGGAACCAGGAAGCAACAATACAAAGGCTAGAAGATGACAAGAGGATTTATAACCTAAGAATAAAATATGTGAATGAAGATGCAGCAACAAATACAAATGAAATAAAAAGGCTATTCACAGAAATAATTAAGGAAAACTTCCCAAACATAGGTAATGGAAGTGAAGTTCAGATAAATGAGGCATATAGAACTCCAGCCAGCTACAACCAAAGCAGATCTACACCCAGACATATAATAATCAGGATCACAGAAATCCATCACAAGAACAGAATATTAAAAGTGGTCAGAGAAAAGAAACAGATTACCTATAAAGGAAAACTCATCAAAATCACAGCGGGCTTCTCAATGCAAACCATCAAATCATGAAGAGCTTGGAGCAAAATCTTCCAAGCCCTGAAAGAAAATCACCTCCAACCCAGAATGATGTACCCTGCAAAACTGTCTCTCAAAATTAATGGAGAGACAAGACATTTAAAAGACAAAGAGGAACTGAGGGAGTTCATGACCACCAATCCAACCCTGCAAAGAATACTGAAGGACATTCTGGAGAGAGAGAAGAAAACCACCAGGGTTCCAGGAATAATGGCAGATAGGCCTCAAAGAAAGGGGCAAACAGTGGAATGAAGGAGAAAAGTAAACAAATAACAACAGAAAAATAGCATGGCAGAGATAAGACAGAAAAAATTGGTTATATCACTGTTTTATCTTGACTGATTTTATTTGAATCTGGTATGCTTGAGAGTGTCGAATCTGAGAACAGGAGCAACTACTCTGAAGATGACAGGATTCAATAGGATACCCATTCTGGTTTGATTGTTAACTGCCTTTGAAGTCCTATAATGTCTCCAGTGTTTAGATTTTATTAATAGTGTAATGTAATGCTGAGTTTAACTATACTATGTTTGACGATATAGACAATTTTATTGAAAATAACAAGAGACATCATAGTAACTACCGTAGATCACCTAGTATTATGGTTTTATATGTCCTTTTCATTTTGTGTTTCTCTAGGAATTTGTATTGTTGACTTGTTTTGATTTGTTTCTCCCTCTAATACAGAAAGGCTAGGTATATGTGTAGAGACTTATACATGTGTAGAACTTCTAAGTAGTTTACAAGAATGGATTATAGTTATTGAAAGAAAAAAAAGAGAGGAGGAGTAAGTGCTCTGGAGGATATAACTGCATGTATGTTTGAGTATGTGACATTAATAACCATGTTGCTAAAGTTTTAGTTGGATGAATGAACAGGAATGATTTCAGTCTCACTGTTTGGATGTCCACTTTTTAGGCTTTACTTTTGTAACTTGAACAACTACTTCAAAGAGGAAAATATGTAATTATCAACTAGTGATTTCTTACTGGTTACTAATTTTGTTTTTCTTTTTTGTTTTGTTTTTGAAATTTTGTACAATTTCTACCCTCTTTCTGTTTCATAATTTTTTTCTTTAAATAAATTTAAAAAAGAAAAAAATTTACAAAGTCTTTTTGATAAAATAAACAGCTTAACGAAGGTATTAACATTTGTTAAATTCAGTAGGCAAAGTTTTATATACAATTGAATGTCGTTCAGTGTCTGTAAACATAAAATAGTCATCTCAGTTTATAAATTCTTGAAGGTCACAATCATTGACCAATGAATTTTCCTCTGCTACTTTTATCAGGACCAAATCATCATAGATTCACCACATACTTTTGTTTCTCTCTTGTCTCTCTGCTTCCAAAGACAGTATTTTATAAGTTGTCAATGAAGCTTAACTGTCTTTCAAAGGTAAGCTGTATTATTATGAACTTTGTTGCCCTATTGTCTATAGTTAAATTTCATTAAAATCACAGAGAAAATCATGCAAAGTTGGAAATAAGATTCTGTATAATATAGAAGATCACTAAATCACTCTTGGGGCTGGGGACTAGCTTAGAGGCACACCACCTGCCTGGCAAGCAAGAGGGCTTGAGTTGAATTCCTGTAAAAATTTTTTTTTTAAAAATCACTCTTTTAAAGTCTTGCATAAATTGAATGGTAGTATAGCTTCTCCTTTTACTTGATAAAAATGGACTGTCTTTTAAAAGAATTCCTCTTGAAATTTATTTTCAATGTAAGTAGCCTTTGCAAAAGAATCTTACAGAGTTGGCACTGCACTGATACTTAATTTTCAATAAATACCAACTTTAAAGTATGTCATGAACTGTAAATAAAAGCTTTTCTTCCTTTTTTTCAGTTTTGGTTTTGTTTTGATGCTTTCACAGTGATAGGTTAAGCCCTGGAAACTTTACAAGTTACAAAAACTAAGTACCTAAAACTATGGCAAGGATTTTAGATTGGTCTACCCATTTCTAGGCCTTCCATTTTCCTTCTATGTTTTCTTGGAGTTTTGATCGAAATAGGAATCTGAATAGCACTATCTCTGATTATTTTAACCAACATCTGGAAAAATTAGAATATCTACACAATATATTTTCAAGCAGCCCACGAAACAAATTTACGCGTGTTTTTAAAACACTTGAAATTTTCAGGAGTGTATCTAAATTTTACTATTCAAGAAGTCAGTATGGGAATTAAGCTTCCAGGAGGAAGACTGACCATTTGAATCTAAGAGTTTCAATTAAGCTGAAATCCTAGTTCGAAGCTAGTGACTGCAGTAGTTCCCAGTGTAACTGAATGTGGCACCCAGTTTCAAAGGCTGGTGAGATAGCCTAAGCAAGGAACAATCTCTCAGGACTAACTCTCTGATCCAAAGAAATAATGTTCTCAGCATACCTCATCTTGTTTTGATATCCACTTTAACGACATTATCATGGTGGATGTACTTGATTCATGTTTTGAAACCATATCTACAAACTGGAAGCTGCAACCTAGTTCTCGGTTCTGCTCGCCTCTATCTGAAGACGTCTAGGCACCAGGCGGGGGCAAACTGTTTCCAGCGTACTTACTAGCACATGAGGAAATACGATGCTTTCCGTGGTGTTTCTCAAGAATGGAGCAGAAATTTTCATATACAGGCATTTTAGTAAGATAAGGCATGAGGATACGGGTTGGAGATATAAAGTCAAGCCAAATGAGCAAACTAAAGCATAAGGTCTTGTTTCAGAGGCATAGACTGGCAGGATCCCAGGAAGAGAACTGGGGAGGTGACTGGCGTAACAAATAGTGAGGCAGACAGATGCCGAGACACACAGATAACATTCTGAAGTTGGGCCCTGGGTTTGTTAGAAATTCTGAAGTTAAATCAGAACCATGATAATCTTATAATGAGAGTTGTATGAATTCCTAAGAAAGAATACATATTTCTACTGCAAGTCTGCTTCTTTGTTAATTTAGACCTAAAGAGGTTGAGTATTCTGCAAGTGATTTCTGATTTCCAGAAATTTTGGATTGTATCAACTGCAGCAGAGTTCAGTTTTCCTCCAGCCACTTTTGCACTTATAATAAATGAATTTTTAGTGGCTGAACTCAGTGAGTAAAACGTAACCTTGAAAAAATTCTAAGAAGTATTTTTCCATGTAATCTAATATTAAAATTCTATAAATTTTCAAGAAAAATTATGACAACTATAGAAATTTAGGCAGCCACCTATTAGTGAAAAATGAAGAACTGAATACAATGTAATGTGGTTAATAATTTACACATTTCAAATTAGAGTCTGGCAGAAAAATCTAATGGATTGTATAAATGATGGCTTCATTTATTTTAAATTAAATTATTTTTAGATGCATGTTTTGACATTTTATTGACATTACATTTCATCCTAGCTGTTGACATTTGAAAATTTTTCTAAACACCACCTCCCTACCCAGAAAGTATTAAAAGTACAGACTTTGTCATTAATACTTTTTGGAGACCATAAGCACATTAAAATTTGTACAATCAATCCTTTTCAGCAGCACATTTTTTGAATAACATCTATGCTATCTGTGTAAGACACACATTGAAAAAGAAAATAGAATTATTTAACTACAAATGCATTTCACCATGTTTTTTCATTTGTACTTGTTAGTTCAGGATTAGGTGACCATAAAAATCATTATTCAAACTTGCATACTTTTACGAGTCACAGAGGATGCATTGCTAGAACATAAATTGGATGTTGGAATATTTGGCTACTCTCTCCAAATGATGATTCTTTTAAAATACTCATCAACTGACTGTGATTATATAAGTATTTTAGTTTTTTGCTGTGCAATCCAGTAATAATAAGAAATAACTTGAAAATATTTTGAAGAGGAAAAAATCAATCAATATGATTTTTAAAGAACTGATTGGCAGCTAAATTATGCTCTTTTGTAATAAAGATCTGGAAGAATCATCTTTCTAAGCTTTAGAATAGCAAAATGTTCCCATCAAAAATTTTCATTTTTCACATTGCACTGGACCTACTAAAATAGAATAACTGAGACGTGGAGTTCAGGAGATTTGTTTTTGTATGCTTCCCAGGTGGTTCTCACTCAAACTTGCATGTTGTCTTAGAGAATTTTTCCAGCCTAGAATGTCTTAGATTTGGACTCTCTTTACATCATGTAGTTATTTAAGTAAAAAAAAAATTGGTAATTTTATTAAAGTGCACATACATGTGAACAGTGAAATCAAACTAGATTTAATTAAAAAAACTCAGATGTATTTAGTTATTATTTCTGAATGGTAGCATTTTTTTCCTTTGGGTGGAAGGGCTATGTTTAAAAGAGATCTTGCTACCAGAAAGGATAGCCTTCATCTTATTATAAACTCTTGTTCTTCCTCTGCATCTAATGCTTAAGCTAGGTTAGCTCTCTTAGTGTCTACCTGTCTGCTTCCCTTTAGAAAAGCATATAACTTCTACTGGGGTTGCAAGCAAACTCCCTGAGATTCACTTTGACATTTTCCCAATCTAATTTCACGAAGAATGTTACTTTTCCAAACATCAGTACCAATGTTTGATGGCAAAAGATTCAGAGAGTTTTCCAGGTAACAAAAGTTCATTGGGAGATAGATCAGAAGATAAACAGATCAATTCCAGGAGCATCAGGATTATACTTAATCCTGAATACTTTCATGATAGCTATGAAATGAACAGCTCACTAATTCTTCTACAACATCTTTGTAACTTCACCAAAATGCTATGTTAACTATGAAATTATAAGTGTAAGGAACATGCTTAAGCAAAATAGAGAACTGTTAAAAACCTACTTCTGCCACTGGAGCCTTCAGGTCTATAGGTGTTAGTCTCTCATGCTGTTCCTTATGAAGTATTTTGGGGTGCTCTTCCATTTATACTTCTATGGGGCAGACACCATGCTATTTTCTGACAAAGCTTAAAGAATTCTTGGCTGTTGCTTCTCTTATGAAGGTTTTTTTCTATTTTGTATCTTGAATGTCCCCCAAAGACCACTTTTCTCCTTGGTAGTCAGAAAGGTGATACTGAGAAGTGGTGAAAACTTTATGAGGTGAGGCTTTTGAAAAATCTATGTTTTGCCCCCTTTAAATTACCAGAGGCAAGCAAGCACTCTAAAGCAGTTGCAGGGCTCTGAATGCCTTCTTTCTCTCTTTTGCTTTCTGTCCATACAGAGATGGTTTTGCTGTGCTTTATACTGCCATCGTGATGTGTGCTGTCCACCACAGACCTAAAGGACAAATTGGCCATTGACTAACAATTCCAAAATTGAGTCAAAGTAAATCTTTACCCTTTACAAATTGGTTTTGTTTTCAAATATTTATTATAGTGATTAAAAACCACACAATTTTATAATCTGCTTTATAAGGTTGAATATATATAGCCATATTTTGTCTAATATACTCAAATAATCCTACTAGGATAAATAATATCAGAATCAAAGAAATGGTTCAGATAAGACTTTTGCTTTGGGTTTCTCTAGTGTTTAGAGAGATGAAGGGGCATTTTATTTGGGTTCATTTTGATATTAGTAAGAATTATATCCTCCAAGGAAAGAATTTATACTTAGTACTGAAAATTTATTACTAAATGAAAGGCCACTTGGCCTTTTCTACCTCTCAACAGTCTCCTTACTGTGTATTTCCTGTGTATAGGCACACAGCCTCATTTGCATTTACAGAGCCAGAGTCTCTTATGATATGTACACCTTTGTACGTTTTCCTATGGTTTATACAGCATCTTTCAAGCAGTTGAACAGTTTTCATAAATATATGATGTTCTAAAACAGAAAAAATTCTCAAATGTTAGTGTACATATGGGCCACCAGGAAAGGTGACAAGCACAGATTTTGATGCAGTGAATACAGAGTAGAGCCCACAGGTCTGTGTTCCTAACAGAGTTCCAGGGGAATCAGATGTCGCTATGTCATGGGCCTCAGTTATTCAAAGAAACAACTCCTCACAGCATTACTGAACAGTTCTTTTCAATTTTTTAAATGTATCCTTTCTTGGTACATAATTAACATCAAGTTCTTTAGTAAAAGAGCTCACCAGATTAGGGTTAAACACATGTGAAAACAACTCATTTACATAATCAATATCACCCATCTAAGAAAAGCCAGGATGATAATTTAAAAATATTAAATATCAGAACTAGTTGAACAAATGAACAAGTTCCAGATGTTATCTCAGTGCTAAATCGTTTTATTTTTATTATATTCTAGTTTGTGTATATTTAAAGATTGACTTAATTTTGCTTAAGATATTTCTGATTAGTGATACATCCCTTCTCACTCTCAGTCTCTCTCTCTCTCTCTCTCTCTCTCTCTCTCTCTCTCTCTCTCTCTGTTTCAAAGCAATTTTACTACTTTCTATACATTTTAAAGAGAAGATCCTAGAATTCTTACTTAGAGTTAAATACTTTTAGGTGGTTATATTTAATTCTAATGAAATTGGTTTCTGTTTTCTCAGATCACAGTAATATATAGTAATAATTACGAATAGAAGAGTTACAAACATAGAACTGCTGGAATGACATTAAAACCTAAAAAAGCATTAGAAACTAAAAGCTTTTGATTTAAAAGAAGAGTTGGAGAAATTATCTAACAAAAGACATCCACCAGATTCTTGAAGCTGAGTACTTCACTGTTATTTTAAGCCAAGGTAAATGACCCTTCACCCTTCTACCTGCCTTAGACTCTTTATGTTAATAATGTTCAGCTAAGTAATTAGTGCTATTAATTATGAATCTAGATTTTCAATAGCAGATTGAAGTATAGTCAGTACTTTTCTGATAAAATAGAAGATTTGTGTTTAAAAATTCTTAGTGTTCAACTAGTTTAAATTGTTATTAAGAATATGGGAGTTTTATATTTTAATATGATTATAATTTTAAGTTCAACTTTTGCTGTTGTATTTGAAAGAAACATACTTCATTTCTCAGAATCTGTCATTATCGATAAAATGGTACTTTCTAAAGAAAATAGATTAACTTAGATTAATTTTTATGCTTTTCTCATCACATTGACTTTCCCGAAGATCCAATATCTCTGATTTGAGTCACAGAATTTAATCATAATTTTATCAAATGATCATATATTTTATGGAGCTTAATTTAATGCAATACACACAAAATTATAAATATGGTGTGCGATATACAAGATAAATTGGAGGTATTTATATTAAACAAAATCTAACCTTGAAAATCAGAAAAAACATATAAAGTGGCTAAATACCCTATCCATCCTGACAGTAATATCACACTGAAACACAGTGATGATTCTAATTCTGAATTGGTCAGCACACCTCCTCATAATCACCTTCTTTTATTTTTCAAAATACATAAATTTAAATGTTATTTAAAGATTATTTGTAAAACACATTACATTTATTTTAAAGAAAATTGAATATTGTAATAAATTTTATTGAGTGAAACAGATACTTGGACATAAATGAGGATTTAGCAAAGCCTGGGGGGGAAATCAAGATTTTTACATAATGGCAATGTTTAAGGAAAATTTTCCAGACATACCAAAATAAAAAGTTCAACTTTCTTTTAGTCTATTTACCATATTATTAGCCCATTTCTCCTCTATTTCAAGGTTGGTTCTTTTCAGCGTGCTGAATATTCTCAGTGCTGTCCCTCTTCCCTGTGGGTGTGCAACATGAATCTGATGATGAAGATACTTACGATGATTGCCTTGTAGGGGGAAAAGTGTTAATTTGTTCTGACATCCATAGATTTGAATGTAATGAAATAAAAATGTAGAGTAGAGTGGGTTAAGCTCTCTGGCGATTTTCCTACTTAGAGCAAGGGTAGTTTCCTTTGCATGATTGAAATCATGCCTATATCATCCTCTTAATGTCTGTAGTACTGTGCTTAATGGCTTCATCAGGATATATCACTTTCTTTAGCACAGAACTGTCAGTGGAACACAAATCATTTAGAGAGAGAAATTGTTGGAGAAAGGCAGGATGCAGGGAATGAAGAATCACAGTTGAGACCAGGGAACATAGAGGGAAAAAATAACGTATAAAATTAAGGAGCAAGAAAAATTCAGTGAAGACTTATTAAGCATTTTAAGCTAAATATGGGAAATTCATAGAAATATTTTTGTGACTATGTGGATATCAATTTATAATACCAATTTATAAGTAGCATTTATTACTAACAAACAAACCGCCACATTTTGCTTATTTATCTTTATTGTTTGTTGCTTGTTGCATCACTAGAGTATGATCTTCCTGTAGCTAGAAATTCTAGTTGTCCACTCTGTATCCCTAGTTACTAGAAGAGACCTAGATAGATCAGAATAAATACTATTTATTTAAAAAAGGATAAAAAGAATCCTTAAATCTATATAAAGAAAAATTACAAATAAACTATCATTAAGTAAAACAATATTGATCCCCAAAATAAAACTCTACATCCTTTTAGGATACTTTAACTCTTCTCTCTCATATGGTTTCAGGGAATTTGCAATATAGTTTAACATTTTTCATGGCTGTTTTTAATGTTCATAGGTTTTATTTGACAATGACAACTCACACTACAAATTTACCATGTCCTCATGGAATTCATCCAAATCTTAAATAAAATCAGTGCCATAAACCAAGTATCATTTTTGAAATAACAACAGTCAAATTTTCCAGGACATATCTTAATGCATTTTAAGGATGTCTTTAAGCCACTTGTCTTTCTTAGGTTAATACTGATCCTAAGTAAAGACTTTAGACAGTTTCTTAAAACAAGAGTTACACAAGTTTGAAGATGCACTATTACAGACAAAGTTTTGCATAAGAAATAATAGAAATACAAATAAATCACAACTACATGAGCAAAGCCACACAAAATTCCATGCCTCAAATTAATTTATTCCTTTTGAAATTGTTGAGCACCCACTATTGATGGTGGTCTTTTTAGAAGAGAGAGTTGCTAGACTATCCTTTTTCCAGTTACACTTTTTGGAGTAACTTTTGGAAACTAGCACATTGGGGAGAAATATCAGTTGCAGAAAGACAGACTGAGCTCTTGGACTTACACAGCATTTTGAAATTTTTCTTTTACTTAATAATACAATATGCTAGAGTTACACTTTGAGCACAATGATTTGAAAATCAATGGTAAATATTTGTCACCTTTTGAGAAATTTCTTCAAAACAATATATATTGAAATATATTTTTACAAGTTATATGTAAAATGCAGTTCTAGATATATGACAAATTATGTAAGTAGAATATATTTATTTACAAAATTAAAATTTATCACTTATTAGTTTTTAAATACATCTTAAATTAAGAGGTAATTACTACCCAAGACATAAAATTCTATGCAAAATAGGATGTAATCATCTCTTTCCATGCTCTCACTTTAAGAACAACAAACATTGGTTTTGAAGCTCTTTTAAACTGAGAGGATGCCACAAAATTCACTCATCAATGTGATTTGTTCATTCTTATTTATTCAGCGTATAGCTTGCAAAAGTACTTAAGGGGAAATAAAACAAAAAGATCACTTTCCACGAAGCTGCTCATGCAGTGGGGAAATAATAAGCATATATTATTTGAATTAACTTTGAATAAATAAATAGGGATGGAAAAGACAATGATTTGTCAAAACTGCTATTGGAGAACAAAAGATAATAAAATGATTTTGCTGGTAAAACGTCATGATGGCACAATGGATTTTTAAAAATATTTCAGGAAATGCAAGAAAGATGCCTTCTTATTGAAAAGTAATAGTGTGTGAATTAAAAAGAAAAGCAAACAGTGGCTCAACTAGAATGTGTTCATTAGGTGAAGATGGAAGAAGATGTAAATCAGAGCCCTCTATATTTCAAGTTCATTCTGTAGAATATCTAAAAAAACCAAATTTGATATTAATGTTCATGGCTCAGAAGAACTGAATAATGGATGTGGAGAGGAATTAGCTATGGTAATTAATAAAGTAATCTGGATGAGTCACAAGAACAATGAAATCACAGATAAAATTAAAACAAATTGATGGTACAATGAGGAAGAGCTGAGGAAAGTTTTTGAAACATTTTGGTGACTGAGAAAACAGTGTCTGATCTATGATATGCTGCAGGACGTATTAATTTTGAAACATGACATCTAGGGACAGAAACTAGAAAGAAACAAATCAGCTCAAAAGAGAGAAGGTTTGGGGGAGACAAGACAATATTTTGGTATTTATTGATAATGAAAATCATGGAAATAAATATGGAAGGACAGGCTTAAATTGAAATTCTAAAGATTGAAGATAGAAAAGCATCCATAGAAGACTATCAAAATGAAAGGGGATAAGGATAGTGGGAATATTATTGAGCATCTAATATTATGAATATAAATACATTATCATTTTAGTCACATTCTCATCATCGGGACAAAATATCTAACACTCATAACTTAAAAGGGAAAACTTTTTTCTTGCAGTTTTTAGAAGATTCAGTCCACCGTAGGCTGGCTCCAAAACACAAACCACCTAAAAGCAGAATTCAACAAAGGAAAGTTGCTTGTCACAAAGTAGCCAGTGGACAGAGAACAAAAGGAGGAAATGGGTATAACCCTCCCAACTCACACCCATGGTGCCCCACCTCTTCTAAACACATCCCAACTCCTAACAGCATGGTTGGTTACTGAAATAATCAATGGAAAAATCCTCTGAATTGTATGTTGCTCCTATGACTCCAATGACCCGCCACATACGTAAGAATTTTAGGGGACAGTCTAAGTCTAAAGAATAACATTCATTTAATTCAAGTAAATTGGTTTTAATTGTTATAGAGCAAAGTTTAATTTTCCTACTTTATTCATAGTAAACCTCAGCTAAGAGTGAATCAGACATTTTCAAATATATTTTAGCTGGCTCAGGTTAAATTGATTTTTACTGATTTCATAATTCCTACTTGGCATATTTCAAGTTAAAAGTATATTTGGTTGTTAGTCAATAAGCTGAAATTTGAAAGAGTCAAGCATCATTGTTCTATATCTTTCATTTCTTAACTGTATATTTTTAAGTAAATATAAGCTATAAAAATGCTTTTAAACAATTCAACAACAAATTTCTGTCTCTAAATCAGGTATCAATTTAAAAACATTCTGTTGAAACATTTCTGTTTCAGCTGTCTTTATCATCTCTCTTTGACTTTGGTTCTTTCTAGACATTTGTCCAGATATATCACCAAAATAAATACTAGATTATAATAGAAACATGTTCAGGAAAAAAAGTAATAGGGCTTGTAAATCTTCCTAAGACTTAATCATGTATTCAAAAGAAATGGTAATAGCAACATTACCTAATGGTGTTTAATACATATTTTATAATGCTTGTGCTTTTATTATAAATGATTAATAGGTGACAATGAAATCTGTCTTACAATGTCTTTCTAAAAGAATGACTTACACATAAACCTACTCTAATTTCAGCTCTTTTCATACAGTTTTTATGGGTTTGGTTTCCTGATATGATTACCATAGTTCTTAGCATAGTCATAGTCAAAATTTTTCTTTGCATGACAATATTTATTGAAATTTTATAAACAGGAAAACATATAATAAAAATGTTATCAATTTTTCTTGCAAAACATATATGTATTCTTAAATTATTTTGTAACTTCATTAGTTTATTACTTAAGTAAGAAAAGGTAATTTTTTCAAGAATATAGGTACTTTTGCACTTTTATCCTGTTTTGATAAACACACACACACACACACACACTGCTACAGAACTTGCCATAACTCAAGTGCTTGCAAGGATTTCATTTTCAACAACTTCAAGGGTTGGTGAAGGTAATTAATAATCCTATGAAATTTGAATTTGTAAATAGTCCTTAGGATAAGTCAACAAGTGCTTTATAATTGTAGAAATAGAATTAATGGCTGGAGAAACACAATTGACATCTTTTTATAGTTCTGTTCTCTGTATGGTGTTACAACCACTACAATTTCAATTTCCAACACAAAAAATGATGTCAGGAGACAAGTAAGTAACAGAGCAGACAAAGTCTTAACAGCTAAAGAGGCCTCTTTGATGCAAGTTATTTTTCCAATGAATGCTAAATATTTCTGAGGTTAACAATTGAAACGAAAATATACTGTGAACAGAAGATAGATAAAATAAACACAGAAATCATATGCAGTCCTAGGAGGATTATTTTTGGCTAAAATGCTTTGCAAGGTCTTCATAAAGTCATCAACAGTTCTTTGAAAAATTAAGTCAATAAAACTGTGCAGGAGACAAGACTAGATAGTAAGTGATTCTGAGAGTAAATACAGCTGTTAATTTTACATGGCCATTCATAATGTGTGCAAATTTTACAATAAATAATATTTCCCAAACACTGTAACATGATAGGTTTCTTATAAAGCATTGTGATTTTCTGCTATTGATATAGTTACCCCTTGATGTTTCATTTATGTTGCATATTTTCAGTACATTGATGAGCATTACCACATAAAGTTTGCTGCCTGTTGTTAGTAAATAGTTTACTACCTATTACTAATTTAAAAAGCTATTATAATTTTGTCAGGAGAAAGAATTAAGTACCTTTTTAATAAGAAAAATTACCATTAATAAAAGATTGACATTAAATTAGGGAAATATGCCAAATATCTCCACTACACACAAGTTTTTAGTTCTAGAGATTTCAGAAATGACAGTGAATCTGTAAGAAAGTTTTGTTTTCATCAAGAAGGACTTAAATTCTGATAATGAATTCATGGCAAAAGTAAATAGGCATTTTTCAAATATAAGATACATTTAAAATTATAGAAGTGGAGAACGGAATAGTTATTTTCAGGTGTTTTTGCTGGTATGGGAATTTGGAGGTGGGAGGTAAGATAAGGCACTTTCAAGAGGGAGAGCTTTGTGTGATGAGATAGTTCTAGTTGTTGAGATCAGTGGTGGTTCAAAAATCTACACCCACGATTAAATAGCACAGACCTTGTTTTAGTCCCTTCCTCATTATTGGGATAAAATAACTGGCACCAATAAGTTAAAGGAGAGGAGGTCTACTTTGCCTTCAAGATTGTGGAGGTTTCAGTACACAATTGGCTGGCTCCAGGCAGAAAAGTATAGTAGATGGACATTGCAAAGAAGAAACAGTTCATGGCATGGCAAACGGGAAGAAGTAAGTGCTAAAGGCAGGAGCCACATCTACAGGCCACACCTACATTGACCCATCTCCTTTCACCAGATTTCATTTCACAGCATCACACCCAGCTGTGCACCCATCAGTGGTCTAATGCAGTATCAAACACCCATGATTAAGTCACCTCACACAAACCTCAGCTTTATCTGTCTTACCTATTTATCTATCTATCCATCATATATATATATATATATATATATATATATATATATATATATATATATTCAATTCTTTCATTTGTGGCAACATGGGTGGAATTAGAGGACACTATGTTAAATAAATAACACATTAAAAAATAAAGCCTATGATTTTTTTCTTTTTTTTTTTGTTTCCTCCCCCATCAATTTTTTTTTAATTCTTTTAAAAAGTTTTCTGGTAATACACTCAATCTGTGAGGTTATAAGAAAAATTTCATCATGGAACCTAAAATTTAAAACATGGGTAAGTTATTTGGTTTCTCTTAGAGTCAAATATAATTATATAATAATATATATATTAATATAACAATTTGGAAAAAAATGTTAATGTATTTATTATTATTTATTTATTGTTAGTACTAAAACTCATGATGAATCATTTTGATTTACATTAAGAAAAATTAATTTGCTTAAGATGTGTCTCTGCAGTGACCTCCAATCAGGCTTAGGAGCTGAAGATGCCCAAAGTGACTTCCAGCATTTTCCAGGAGAGCTTTTGACCATTGCTTCCAGTGGTTAGGACCCTATCCAGCTTCCTGAACCATCAGAGGAGGGACAGGAGGTTCCTCTAGGCCTGGCTGGGCCACACCCAACAATCTTCATTCAGTCCCAGAGGCCGAGGGTGCACGAGGTGATTTCCAGCATTCCCCAGGGGAAGCTTTGGAACTGGAAAACATAGGAAAATGGCAAAACAAAAGAATAAAATGAAATCTCAAGCCTCCAGGTATCCCAAGCAAGCCTAGGAACCATTTACATGAAAGAAAATATAAGCCATTCACCTGAAATGGTTGAAATTATAACAATTGAAATAAAGAAATAACTATGGAAAGCTATAAAAGAACTCAAATCAGAAATAATCTTGCAAGTAAAAGAAGAAATGATAAATATAATGAAAGAAATACTGAACACATCTAAGGAAGACATACTTAAAAATTAGAGGAACACTGCAAAAAGATGGAAACCATGAGTGAACAATATAAGAAACAAACAAAATGCATGAAGCAGAATCAAAGAGATATACAGGAAATCAAAAATTCCATTGAAAGTTGGCAAAACTGCTTCAACAAAAGTGAAGATAGAATTTCAGACTTTGAGGACAAGATTGCAGCTAGTGAACAGGAAAGGAAAGATCTTTAAAAACAACAAGGAATCAGGAAATAACAATTCAAAACCTACAAGATGATGCAAAGAAAAACAACAGAAGAGTGATAGGTATAAATGAAAAAGAAGATGACAGCACAAATGATAACAAAAGGCTATTTACAGAAGTAATAGCTGAAAATTTCCCAAACATGAGAATGGAAACTGACATACAGATCCATGAAGCATATAGAACTCCAAATAGCCATAACCAAAATAAAACTACACCAAGACATATAATAATCAATATTCCAGAAATCCAACATAAGAACAGAACATTAAAAGCTATTAGAGAGAAAAGACAGATCATCTATAAAGTAAAACCTATCAGAATCACAGCAGACTTCTCAACACAAACATGAAGTCAAGAAGAACATGGAGTGAAGTATTCCAGATCCTAAAGGAAAACAATTTCTAACCCTGCAAAACTGTCCTTCAAAATGGATGGAGAAATAAGATACTTTCATGACAAAGAAAAACTGTAGAACTTCATGATCACCAAACCTACCCTGCAAACAATACTGAAAGACATTCTAGATAGACATAGGAAAAAAAAAACCACTAAGCAAGGCAGACTATTAAACAGAGTAGAAAGGTAGAGAAGCAACAGCAAAAAAGATAACATGTTAAAAATAAAACAATATATAAGAGTTATAACCATTAATGCAAATGGCCTCAATTCACCAATTAAAAGAAACAAACTGGCAGAATGGATCAAGAAACAACATCCAACCACATACTGTCTACAAGAAACTCATCTAACGCAAAATGAAACTCATAGATTGAAAGGCAAAGGATGGAAAACAATACGTCATGCAACAGGAACTCAAAAACAGCAGGGATAGCTATTCTGTTTGCAGAAAATGTGAAGTTCAAACCAAGAATGATCCAAAGAAATAAAGAAGGTCACTACATACTAGTTAAATGAAAACTTCAAGAGGAAGAGATAACAATCTTAAATATATATGTACTGAATTTGTTTAGCACAATCTTTAATATATATGTACTTAATTTGTTTAGCACCCAGATAGACAAAACAAGTATTAACAGAAATGAAAAATCAAATAAGCAATAACACAATTATAACAGAAGACCTTAACACACCATTGACACAAAGGGACAGACCAACCAGACAGAAGTTGGTTGATCTGACACAAAGGGACAGATCAACCAGACAGAAAATCAGCAAATAAATAATAGAACTGAATCACACATGTGAAAAAATGAACTGATAGACATATACAGAGTGTTCCACCCACCAACACCAGAATATACATTCTTCTCAGCAGTACATGGGACATTCTCTAAAATAGACCATATACTAGCCCACAGAACATACTTAAATAAAAGAAAAAGAATTGAAATTATCCCATGCATGTTATCAGATCGTAGCACCATGTAACTTGAAATTAATGATAAAAAGATACTGCAAAAACCCCCAAAACACATGGAAATTGAATAATACACTCCTGAGCAATCAAAGGAAATTAAAGAAGAAATTAAACAATATCTACAAGTAAATGGAAATAAAAAAAACAATTTACTGGAATCTGTGGGATGAAATGAAAGTAGTCTTCAGAGGAAAATTTATTGCAGTGAATTCTCCCATCAGGAAAGCAGAAGAAACACAAATAAACAAGCTGATGATACACCTCAAACATCTAGAAAAAGAGGAGCAAGGCAAGCCCAAAGCCAAAAGAAGGGAGGAAAGTATAAAGGTCAGAGCAGAAAGCAATGCAATAGAGACAAGAAAACAATAAACAGAATCAATGAATCAAAGAGTTGGTTCTTTGAAAGAATAAATAAAATTGATAAGCCCCTAGCCAACCTTATTAGAAAAAGGAAAGAAAAAACCCAAACTCATGCACTAAGGAATGAAAAAGATGAAATCACTACAGACCCTGTGGAAATACAGATGATCATCAGTACCTATTTTGAAAACCTCTACTCTCATAGGATGGATTACACAGAAGTAATGGACAGATTCATGGAAACATATGAAATACCAAATTTCAATTAAGAAGATGTAAAACTGCTGAATAACCCAATTTCTATTAATGAAATTGAAAATGTAGTTAAATCCTTACTAACAAAGAAGAGTTATGCCCAGATTCATTGTGGAATTCCACAAGAAATTCAAAGAAGACTTAATGCTAACACTCCTCAAACTCTTCAATGAAATTGAAAGAGAAGCAATTCTTCCTAACTCATTCCTGGAAACAAACGTTACTGTACTACTAAAAGCTGGGAAAGACCCAACCAAAAAAGAGAACTACTGACCAATCTCCATGAACATAGATGCAAAAATTCTCAATAAAATTTTGGCAAACAGAATGCAGCGAATCATCAAGAACATTATACACCATGACCAAGAGGGATTCATTCCAGGAATGCAGGGATGGTTCAACATATGTAAATCAATAACTGTATTCCACCATATCATTAGAGCCAAAAATAAGAATCACATGATCATTTCTATAGATGCAGAAAAAGCTTTTAATGAGGCCCAACACTTATTCATGATAAGAACCTTACAGAGAATTAGAATAGATGGTCTTTACATCAATATGATAAAGGCCATTTATGACAAACCAACAGCCAACGTTATATTAAATGGCCCAAAACTGAAAGCCTTTGCCATAAAATCAGGCACAAGACAAGAATTTCCATTATCACCACTCTTATTCAACATAGTTCTGGAAATACTAGCCAGAACAATTAAACAAGAGAGTTAAACAAAAGGAGTAAGGAGAGGAAAAGAGGAAGTTAAATTATCATTACTTGCAGATAACATGATACTCTAAATAGAAGACCCCAAAAACTCCATTGAAAGATTCCTAGATATAATAAATAAATTCAGCAATGTAGTTGGATACAAAATCAACACTCAAAAATCAATAGCATTCCTATACACTAACAACAAAATCACGGAGAGAGAAATAAGAGAAGTCACAGCCTTCACAATAGCAACCCCCCAAAAAAATGAATTTCTTGGGAATCAATCTAACAAAAGAAGCAAAAGATCTATCCTTGGAAAATTATACTATCCTGAAAAAGAAATTGAAGAGGACCTCAAAAAATGGAAAGACATCCCTTGTTCATAGATAGGAAGAATAAATATTGTGAAAATGGCCATTTTTCCAAAATTGTTATACAGATTCAATGTAATCCCAATCAAAATTTCACTAACATACCTCACAGATCTAGAGAAATCATTCCTAAAATTCATCTGTAACCAGAAGAGA
Source organism: Hydrochoerus hydrochaeris (assembly GCA_004027455.1). Classification (NCBI taxonomy): domain Eukaryota; kingdom Metazoa; phylum Chordata; class Mammalia; order Rodentia; family Hydrochaeridae; genus Hydrochoerus; species Hydrochoerus hydrochaeris. The sequence goes on along the minus strand of PVLA01010522.1, from coordinate 44,467 downwards.
CCCAGAATATCAAAGGCAATTCTAAGCAACAAAGGCAATAGTGGAGGCATCACTATCCCTGACTTGAAATTATACTACAAAGCTACTGTAATAAAATCAACATGGCATTGGAATAAAAACAGACCTAAAGATCAATGGAATAGATTAGAAGACACAACTACAACTGCAAACAGACTCAGCCACCTTGTCTTTAATAAAGGGGCCAAACACATTCACTGGAGGAAAGATAGTCTCTTTAATAAATGATGCTGGAAAAATTGGTTCTCCATATGCCAAAAACTAAAACTAGACCCATACCTATCACCATGTACTAAAGTCTAAATGGGTCAAAGATCTGAATATTAAAACAGAAATACTAAATATGTTGGAAGACAAATTAGGTAGAAATCTTGAAGACATAAGGGTAGGTAGAGAATTCATGAATGAGATTCAAACTGCATGGGTTTAATTTGATCCCAGAATTGATAACTGGGATCATGTCTTATTAAAGAGTTTCTGCATGTTGGAAGAAATCTCCAGCATCATGAAAAGAAATCCCACAAATTGGGAAAAAATCTTAGTGAACTGTCTCTCAGACAAAGGACTTCTGTCTAAAACTTATAAAGAATTTAAAAAAATCAGACCCCATGTGTGATGGTATGAATAGCTACTTTGCAGAAAACAAGACATTTTGGCAGCCATTGCTGATTTAGTATTATCTTTCTTTGAACTACTAGCATGCTTTTGTTCTTCTGTTTGCATTGGTTTTATCTGGTTGTGTCTTATTGGATTTTAATATGTGTGATAGTATAAACAATTTTTTAAGGCAAATGAGATATTATAGTAGCCATTGTTCAACTTCTGTTTTTTTTTTGTTTTGTTTTTTGTTTTTGTTTTTGTGGTGCTAGAGATTGAACTCACAACCTTGTGCTTGCCAGGCAGGTACTTATACCACTCAGCTAAATCCCAGGCCCCTGTTATTTGGTTTTGAATGTTCTGTAATACTTTCATTCTCTTGAATGGTTTTAGACTGTTTTGTTATGTTTGATATTATTGAGTGTGAAGCTATGTTCAACTATTTAAAGAAAAGAGACATTATGGTAGCTACTGTTGATAGCCAGTTGTCTTGTTATGAAGTGCTGTGTTGCTTGCATTGTTCTGTTCTGATTTGCTTTGTTCTGTTCTCTCTTGTTTTATTCTCTTTAAAATAAAATATAAGATGTGTCTCCATTTCTTTCTGGTTTGCTTTATTTGCTACAGGTATTTAGATGGTAAATCCTATAGTTAAAGTCTGGATTTGATATATGTCCTGCCAATCTATGAACTCTGTGAGGTTTTATTTTGTAATGGAGTGGAGTGGAAAAATATATTTGCTCAGGCCATATGATGTGACTCTAGAAACTGTAACATCTTTGGTGACTTTTAACATTGATATATCACAACTTAGTGTGTTCCTAACACCAAGAGTTAAATCTGAAAATCTTCAATCATCAGCTCCTTTATTGTAACAAAACTATCAACTTTCCTTATGATTCAGTTCTGCATTTTGTGATTCTTTTCTGTAATCTTAGTTTATAGCCTGCTCTTCAAAGGTTTTTGTAAATACCTATCTAGAACATAGAATTTTCTGAGTAAATAGTATGAATTATCTGGTTAATTTTCTGGTATAAATGCAGTATTATAGAATCTGAAAGTGAACCTTGGTTTATATACTATTTTGGCAGAGTGGTGTTAGATAAAGTATTCTCAAAGAGGAAGATCTAGAATTAGTTACTTGGTCTGATATTAGAGGATAAGTTAGTGACAGTTTATGATACCCAGAGTAAACCACCAGTTAAATAAGTGATGGTGGTAAAAAACATGGTGGACACAAGTTTTACATGGAGCCCATAATTAAATGCATTTCAAACATAAAGAAAGTGATATATTTATATCTGTAAATTATTATTTCAGAAAACAATAGAAAATCCAAAGTCTGAGGTCTCTATAAAGTGTTGTGCATATTGCTTTCACTGAAGAAACAAAATAATACACATATAAAATATGAATTAACATGTATTAATTTCAATGATGATATGAAAAATAAAAAAGATTTCATGAAAATAGGCACCAAAGAATTAGTGAAAGCAACTGGGAAAATTGAGATGGCTAAATATATGTGAAATGTAAAACTCAAGTAATATATTTGTGCCATCAAAAGTATCCTAGCCTCTTTTGTCTAATGAAGCTGACCCATCCTTCATTAACACTTGATTCTGAGATTGATTGAATGGTAACTTTTAACAAATTACCAGTCTTCCTCATTTTACCCTCTTACTATGTCTTTAGGTTTATAACTGCTGTCACTGCTTTTCATGCCATAGGACCCAATTATGAAGTCAAGCTTCAGAAGAGAAGACTTCATTTATCAAAAGAATATAAGACTGCTTATTTATATAAGGATAAAACAAGTGAGTATGTGTGGAAGAAAATTTTCTGGGAAGGAGGAATTCACTTTTCTGTTGGGCTGATTTTATTTCTCTGGAGTCAAGATGCTAGCTCATATGTAAACTGATTCTCAAAGGTGGCTTCTGATGAATGAAGCTGAGAAGTCTGAAACCATCTGGCATATTGCAAACTGAGTTATGTGAATGAATTTGAATGAATTGACCTATAGCTATTCCCCTCAAAGTTCCCATACCTTATGCAGCAGAAGACATTCCTTTCATCAAAACACTGAGTAGAGCACCAACATTCTCGAAAAGTGTTTGAGCTTTGTAGGTGAATAAAGAACATGGTCACTGGTGGAAGATGTTTGAGTACTATGAAAATAGTGGGATCGGAGAATGACAGAAGGTCAACAAGGCTTACCTGGAGAGGGTAGCTGAACAAAATTCCTGGTTACAGATGCACTTCAATCGTAAGCAACTTCATGAAACCCTAACAAAAAAATAACAAAGCAACTGCTTAAAATACAACTTGTTTAGTATAAAAATAGAACTCTACATCTGATGTCAAGATGCCTGCAATAATGATTTTTAGATTTAGATCCCTTTTATAGTAAGGAAGGATCACCTTCTCTTGAAAAATACTGTAATAGGCTAGAAGTAGCAGCCTGTACACTAAGAACGGTAAAACATCCCCATGTGTCAAGGATTAGCTATATAAAATGATGAGAATCCTTAGGACGCTTAACATTTCTGCTGTGTAGCAGCTAGAAAGGAAATCCATGTGAACAAATGAGCATAATTATTGACCCTGGGCCTTAGTTTATCCCATGAAGATTTCACTGTGTTCCCAATCTACTTATGATTGCCCCATTTCTTTTGTTATAGAATTAAAATATTCTTGGCAACTAGCAGAAATCCTCCATTGGCTCTTTCTCATGGAGTAAGAAAAGTTATGATACTAGTGGTCAACTTGAAGTCTTGGAATTTGACTTCCTTATCAAAGCATCAAATTTCAAGGGGAGTCCTCATATCCATGCAATCAAGGGATCCTTGTGAAACAGGACTGTAAACTCAATACTCTTCTCTCCTATTGAATATAAAGACAAATGTATCTCAGAGAATTAAGGTCCATTATTACTAGTATATTTTTGATCATACTTTTATATATATGATCAGAAATATATTAGTTGTATATTATATTATGCAGTATAATATATAAAAATATATATATATATATATATATATATATATAAAATCAGAAATATACTAGTTGTGTAAAATGTAATTCCTTTGTTAGGACAAATAGTTTCTAAAATTCTATTTTCACCTATTAGTGCAAAACATGTGTTTTCTTCTCCTCAAATCAAGAAATGTACAACAGCATAAAAAGTTTGCTTCATCCTGAAAGAGATAACAGTATACTTTTGTCACTTGCCTCAATGCTTTACCTATATTCCATCTGGATGATAACTTCATCCTGAGAGTCTTTAATCCTAAATATCAGAGTCATCATGCAGTTAATCATGTATGATCATGGTGACTTATAGTGAGATATTCTTTGTGCCAGGGAGTAAGAAATACAGCCTGTGAAAGTCAGAAAGCATTTAACACATTTGTGAAGATTTTATCCCTCAGTGCTCTAGATCATAGTAGAATATCAGCTATAAAAAGTATGTTGTTGAAGGATGTTCTAATAGGGATGTGATGTCCTTAGGGGATACTGGTTAGTGTATTTGGAAAGGAGAAAAGCTTCCATATTGGAGTCAAGCACAGAAGAAGAGCTTATGTAGCTGGCCTAGTATGAAGTCCAAGTAACGTTACTATTTAGCTTCTATAATCTACCAGAACCAGTGTTTCATGAAGTGTTTGTAACATACTAAAATCCTACACTGAGCCCATACCAAGCTAGGATAAGAGAAAACATTTTATTTTTTTAAAATTTTATTTAAAGGGAAAAAAAGCAAAACAGAAAAAAGGGTAGAAACAATACAGGATTTAAAAAAAACACAGTAAGAAATCACTAGTTGATAAATTACATATTGTCTTCTCAGATACAGTTGTTCAAGTTACAAAATTAAAGCATACAAAGTGGACATTCAAATAGTGAGGTTGCAAACAGTTCTGTTCACCAATCCAACAAAAACTGAGCAACATGGTTATCAATCCTACACACTTAAATATACATGCAGTTATATCCCTTAGAACACTTTATTTTCCTCTTGCTTTTTAAGTCCATTATCTGTTTAGTTATATCATGTTTCATCTTGCTTAGTACCTTACTGATCTGTTTTGCTGTTGTTATTTACTTTATTTTTTTTATTTTACTTTAAAAATTTTATTTATTTATTTATTTGGAAGGTAGTAAAATACAGCAGAAAAAGATGAACAAAGACAATTGAGACAATGTAGTGAAATTGGTACAGAACTTCACAGCAGGTTACCAGAATAACAGCAATAAGTACAATAATATATCTTGTTTTCTTCACAATAGTTGTTCCTTCAATCAGGTACAGAAAAATTGAAGGAAATACCAAACTTATAAAAACAGAATATTGAATAGAACAATGCCATTAATCAGAACAGCAAAACAGTGATAAAAATATTTGCCTTCAAGGAGATGGCAGAAGGAAATCCCCCTTATTAGCTATATTGCATATAGTCAAACTCTCAAGAGATGCTCACATCTCTGGCTCTCACTTGTTAACGGGTGTGTGCGTGTGTGTTTGTGTGTGTGTGTGTGTGTGTATTTTTGATTTTTAGCCATTTTTGATTCTTAGCCTGTGCACCGATAGGCTCACAGCCACTTACCAGAGTGGTGAGCTGGCTACTTGTTTTCCCAGTGCCCCAAGTTCCAACCAAGAAAACATTTTAAAACACTGAAATTTTAACTAACTTATAACTTTTTTTGTAAAATGATCATACTCATCTTGAAAAGCAGTTACCACTAGCTACTTGGGAATTAAAAATTGGCCATAAGTTACCAAATAAATCTGCGATCTGAGATATCCATTAGGATATTATGACTTATCAATTTATTAAGTTAGACATGTCTATGGGAAATCTGTCATTCAGTGAAAATGATGCATGATTAGACTGAGATATAACTGAATTTATCAGGGAGAGTCTCCATTTTTGCTTAATGTCCAAGCATTGCATCCAATTTAATATTTTAGCACCTATTTACAGTTTATATTATATATGCTCAGGTCCCCTAAAGCTGAATAAATTGCATAAGCAAAAGAATTGTTTCCTATATACCTATTTTATTCAATTCCATCTTTGTCTCAATTCATATTCCTGCTATTATGGTATTAATTAACAAAGATAGGTAAAAGTTGAGACTGGTTTACAGGTAGTTTTGCACACTATATTGGTGTATGTGAGAAGTGGACTATTATCTACTTTCTTTGTAATATTTCAGTCCAATTCAAAATTTTCTTTTAGGTATTAATATCTCTAAACCAACAGATGTTTGATAAACTCAAAATGATAGTTTAATTACCAGAGGCTGAGAACTACATCAGCACTTACCCCTTGCTATGTCTCTATGGCTTAAATTTGATAAATGAAGAGCATGAACAGTAGACAGAGAGAAAAAATGAGTATTTCCTATCTCTGCTCATGCAGGTTTGCTTTCAGCTGGCTGCATCTTTCAGAGGAAGGCTCCTGTTTCCTAAGGGCTCTAGTAGCAGTTATTTCATATTGTCCACTATGAAATAAGGACAGAAGTGTGCCTCTAGAGTTGTCCTTGCATTATCACTTATGATTTCATAAAATCTACATTTGTCAATAGACTTTATGAACATTTTTAAAATTATGCATTCTGATTGTCTTTCCCCTGCTACTTCCCTTACTGACACCACAGATGAAATAAAAATGTAAAATCTATTTCCAGAGGAACAAAAGTGTTGCCTATGGCGTGAGTCTTAATCAAAAAGGGAGAGAGCCAAACTTAGCCAGCGCTGGTAGAAAAGGAAGAGATTAGAATGTGAAAATTAGTCTACTGTGGAAGGAATTTTATTTTATTTTATTTTATTTTATTTTATTTTATTTTATTTTATTATTTTTGGTAACAGGGATTGAACTCGTGACCTTTCACTTGCCAGGCAGGCGCTTATGCCACTGAGATAAATCCCCAGCCTACCTTGGAGGGAAATTTTAACTCAAACTGACTAAACATTGTTTTCTTGGGTCAGGAGGAGGCCCAGCATGTGGCCCTACCAGTTGGATTCAGTTGTCATCATGTGTGAATTGAGGTGAGCTAAACAAGCTGTTTCTGTTTAGAAAATGGTTTTGTATAAGCATTGAGGAGAAATCAGGTATAAAGTTTTATGACTTCTACAATTCCCTTTTCTATCTCAAGAAAATAAATCAGTCTATAGTTTTGCAAATACAATTTTCAATTTGCTTTAAGAGGTATAGACTTTTTTTCTTGACTGTGACAGTTTTTACAGGTTACTTTCACTTTTTCTATGTGTTTGGATTTCTCAGAAACCTGAAAAGGAAGTGATAAAAATATACAGTGAGTTTTTGAGTTAAAAAACTATTACAGTAAAAGGCATGTTGCCTTTAAGTTCTGTCACAATACTTCCCCTTGCTTGAAATACATTTATTGCACTATTTTCAGCATTTTGTATAGCATGTCTGGAAGTCTTCTTTTATGTCTTTATGTAATTTTGTCAAAAGTATGGTGAATATTGCTATTGAGTGCCATCTAACAGAAAGACAGGCTGGTAAAATATTGAAGTGTTTTGTTGTCCACCTTACTCACTGAATATTGTGCTCAAAAACTTCTAGCTTTTCCTAAAATCAAAATGACTTAGAGTGGTAAATATTTTGAGTCCATTCAAGACCTTGAGATAGCCATGAAAGCACAACTAAAGACACTAATGAAAGTGAAATAAATCAGGCACAAATGCTTAAATATAGCTTGATTTCTCTTACATGAGAAAACAAAAATATGAATAAAGAACAAAATAAAAGATAGGTAATAGGGAGGTAGATCTTTTACAAAGGGGAAGGAACTGAGAGATAGAGAAGCAGGTTGGGGTCAGAGGAAGGAAATGAAAATAGATTAAGATGCATTATGTACGTGGACCAACTCCTGTTGAAGATGTACAGTAAAAATATTTTTAGTATATGTACCTTAAAAAAGAGGACTTCCAAGACTGCTTCTGAAAGTGGCAAGAACAATGGGATAACTGTGCAAAGCTAGAGTAAATATTTGAATTGGATTAATGGCAATGTGTTTTTAATATAATTTTTTAAAAAATCTAAATATTCATCTTAGTTATTAGATTATGCCTTGTATTACTTTTGAAGCTGTCTCTTTGTTTAAATGTTTTGCATTCAGAATGGCAATAACTTTCATTTATTTGTCTATTTTTAATGTATTTTCTGAGTTATTCTTTTTTTAAGAGAATAAAACAAAAGAGGACAGATCTAAGCAGATCAGAACAGAACAATGTAAGCAACACAGCACTTCACCACAAGACAATTGGATATTAACAGTAGCTATCATAATGTCTCTTTCTTTGAAATAGTTGAGCTTAGCTTTACACACAATAATGTCAAACATGACAAAATAGAAAAAAAAACACTCAAGAGAATGAAAGTATTACAAGGCATTCTGAACCAAATAACCGAAGATGAATAATGGCTACCATATTATCTCATTTTCCATAAAAAATTTGTTTATACTATCATACATATTAAAATACAATAAGAAACAACATAATAGAACCAATGGTAATAGAAAATAAAAGCATGGTAGGACTTTGGAGCAAGATGATATTAAATCAACAATGGCTGCCATATTGTCTTTTCTTCAAAGTAACTATTCATACCATCACATAAAATAAGACCAAACAAAGCAGAATAAAACCATGCAAACCAATGAATGAAAACATAAGACTTCAAAGCAATATAATGGTGAACCATGATTGCCATAAAATCTTCTGTACTTTTACCATTTCTTACACTAGGGAGACTATATGGTATTTATACATGTGAGTTTGATTTGTTTCACTTATGAATATGGTCTCAAATTGCTTCCATTTATTTATAAATATCTCAATGTGATTATTCTTTTTAGCTGAGTAGTACTCCATTGTATAAAAGTACCACAATTTTTTATCCATTTCTCAGTTGATGGGCACTTAGGTTGCTTCCAAGATCTGGCTATTACAAATTGTGCTTCTATAAATATGGGTGCACATATATCACTGTGGTAAGATGTTTTCAGTTCTTCTGGGAATATGCCTAAGAGTGAAATAGCTGGGCCAAATGAGACCTCCAACCCAGCTTTGAGGAATCTCCAGACCAACCTCCACAGTGGTTGCATCAGTCTGCACTCCTACCAACAGTGTAGAAGAGTTCCTTTTTCCCCACAGCCTCTCCAGTATTTGTTGTTGGTAGTATTGTTGATCCTGGCCATTCTTTCTGGAGTGAGATGGAATCTCAGTGTGGTTTTAATTTGCATTTCTCTAATGACCAGTGATGTGAATATTTTTTCATGTATTTATTTGCCATTTGTATTTCTTCATTTGAGAACTGTGTGTTCATGTCAGGTGCCAATTTTTGGATTCGGTCTTTGAATTTCGGGGGTTGGATTTTTAAAAATTTTTTATAAGTTTTAGACAGAAGTCCTTTGTCTGAGGGACAACTCACTAAGATTTTTTCCCAACTTGTGGGTTTTCTTTTCACTATGCTGGAGATTTCTTTCAACATGCAGAAACTCTTTAATAAGACGTGATCCCAGTTATTGATTCTGGGAAGTATTTCTCATGCAGTTTGAATCTTGTTCATAAATTCTCTACCAACCCCTATGTCTTCAAGATTTTTACCTACTTTGTCTTCCAACAGATTTAATGTTTCTGTTTTAATATTTAGATCTTTGATCCATTTAGATTTTAGTTTAGCACGTGGTGACAGGCATTGGTCTAATTTTAATTTTTGGCATATGGATAGCCAGTTTTCCCAGCATCATTTATTAAAGAGACTTGTTCTTCCAGTGAACATGCTTGGCCCTTTATCAAAGATAAGGTGGTTGAGTGTGTTCATAATTGTATCTTCTAGTCTATTCCATTGATCTTCAGCTTTGTTTTTATTCCAATACCATGTTGATTTTATTACAGTAGCTTTGTAGTATAACTTCAAATCAGGGATTGTGATGCCTCCTGCTTTGGCTTTGCTGCTTAGAATTGTCTTTGCTATTCCAGGTCGCTTCTGGTTCCAGATGAATTTTAGGAGTGATTTTTCGAGATCTATGAGGTATGTTAGTGTTATTTTCATTGGGATTGCATTGAATCTGTATAACAATTTTGGGAGAATGGCCATTTTCACAATATTTATTCTTCCTATCTATCAAAAAGGGGTGTCTTTCCATTTACTGAGGTCCTCTTGGATTTCTTTTTTCAGGGTATTATATTTTTCCCTGTACAACTCTTTTACATCTTTCATCAGATTAATTCCTAAGTATTTCATTCTTTGGGATGCTAGTGTGAAGGGTGTGGCTTCCCTTATTTCTCACTCAAGGATTTTGTTGTTAGTGTATAAGAATGTTATTGATTCTTGAGTATTGACTTTGTATCCAACTACATTGCTGAATTTAATTATTACATCTAAGAGTCTTTCAACACAGTTTTGGGGGTCTTCTATGTGGAGTATCATGTCATCTGCAAATAATGATAATTTAACTTCTTCTTTTCCTATCTTTATTCCTTTTATTTCTCTCTCTTGTCTAATTGCTCTGGCTAGTATTTCCAGTTCTATGTTGAATAGGAGCAGTGATAAGGGACATCCTTGTCCTGTGCCTGATCTCAAGGTAAAGGTTTTCAGTTTTTGGTCATTTAATATGACACTGGCTGGTTTGTTATAGATGGCCTATGTCATATTGTGGTAAAGACCATCTATTCCAATTCTCTGTAAGGTTCTTATCATGAATGGGTGTTGGATCTCATCAAAAGCTTTTTCTGCATCTATAGAAATGATTATGTGATTCTTACTTTTGGCTGTATTGATATGGTAGATTACATTTATTGATTTATGTATGTTGAATCATCCCTGCATGCCTGGGATGAATCCCACTTGGTCATGGTATTTAATCTTGATGATTTGCTGCATCCTGTTTTGCATCTATGTTCATTAGGGAGACTGGCCTATAGTTCTCTTTTTCAGTTGGGTCTGTCTCAGGTTTTGGTATTAGAGCGATTTTGCTTCCAGTAATGACTTAGGAAGAACTGCTTCCCTTTCAATTTCATTGAAGAGTTTGAGGAGTGTCTGCATTAAGTTTTCTTTGTATTTCTTTTAGAATTCCACAGTGAATTTGTCTGGGCCTGGGCTCTTCTTTGTTGGTAGGGATTTAATAACATTTTCAATTTCATTAATAGAAATTGGATTATTCAGCAGTTTTACATCTTCTTGATCCAGCTTTGGTGGTTCATGTTTCTAGGAATCTGTCCATTTCTTCCGTGTTATCGAACCTATGAGAGTAGAGGTTTTCTAAATAGTTGTTGATGATCTTTGTATTTCCACAGAGTCAGTAGTGATTTCACCTTTTTCATTCTGTATTGCATGAATTTGAGTCTTTTCTTTTAATTAGGTTGGCTAGGGGCGTATCAATTTTATTCTTTCAAAGAACCAACTCTTTGATTTATTGATTCTTTATATTGTTTTCTTAGTCTCTATCGCATTCATTTCTGCTCTGATCTTTATATTTTCCTCCCTTCTTTTGGCTTTGGGCTTGTCTTACTCTTCTTTTTCTAGATGCTTGAGGTGTAATATCAGGTTGCTTATTTGTTTTCATTCCGTTTTCCTAATGTGGGAACTCAGTGCAATAAATTTTCCTCTGAGGACTGCTTTCATTGTATCCCACAGGTTTTGGTAAGTTGCACTTACATTTTCATATGCTCGTAGATATCGTTTCTTTCTTTAATTTCTTCTTTAATTTCCTCTGTAACCCACTGATTGTTCAAGATTGTATTATTCAATTTCCATGTGTTTGTGGGGGTTTTGCAGTTAATTTTATCATTGATTTCTAGTTTCATGGCAATATGATCCAATAATAAGCATGGGATAATTTCAATTATTTTGCATTTACTTAAATATGTTCTGTGGGTTAGTATATGGTCTATTTTATAGAATGTCCTATGTACTGCTGAAAAGAATGTATATTCTGATGTTTTTTGATTGAACACTCTGTTTATATCTATCAAATCCATTTGTTCACAGGTGTGATTCAGGCCTGTTATTTCTTTTCTGATTTTCTGTCTAGTTGATTTATCCCTTTGTTTCAATGGCGTATTAAGGCCTGCTGTTATAATTGTGTTATTGCCTATTTGATTTTTCATTTCTGTTAATACTTGCTTTATGTAGCTGGGTGCTCTGGAATTTGGTGCATATATATATATATATATATATATATATATATATGATTATTATCTCTTCCTTTTGCAGTTTTCCCCTAACTAGTATGCAGTGACCTTCTTTATCTCTTCACACCATTCTTGGTTTGAAGTTCACACTGTCTGCAAACAGAATAGCTACCGCCATTTTTTGTTTGTTTGTTTTGAGTTGCATGAAGTATTGTTTTCCATCCTTGGACTTTCAGTCTATGAGTTTCTTTTTGGGTTAGATGGCTTTCTTGTAGACAGCATATGGTTGGACATTGTTTCTTGATCCATTCTGTCAGTTTGTTTCTTTTAATTGGTGAATTGAGGCCATTTACATTAATGGTTATAACTGTCATATATTGGTTTATTGTTGACATGTTATCTTTCTGATGTTGCATCTTTACCTTTCCATTCTGTTTAATTGTCTGTCTTGCTTAGTGGTTTTTTTCCTATGTGTATCTAGAATGTCTTTTAGTATTCTTCATAGGGTTGGTTTGGTGATTATGAAGTTATTCAGCTGTTCTTTGTCATGGAAATATCTTATTTCTCCATCCATTTTGAAGGACATCAGTCTGGGTTGGAAGTCATTTTCCTTTAGGATCTCAAACACTTCACTCCATGTTCTTCTTGACTTCATTGTTTGTGTTGAGAAGTCTGCTGTGATTCTGATAGGTTTTCCTTTATAGGTGATCTGTCTTTTCTCTCTAACAGCTTTTAATATTCTGTTCTTATATTGGATTTCTTGGATGATGATTATTATATATCTGGGTGTAGTTTTATTTTAGTTATGGCTATTTGGAGTTCTATAAGCTTCACTAATCTGTATGTCAGTTTCCATTCTCATGTTTGGGAAGTTTTCAGCTATTACTTCTGTAAATAGCCTCATGATATCATTTGTGTTGTCCCCTTCTCTTTCATTTATCCCTATTAATCTTATGTTGTTTTTCTTTGCATCATCTTCCAGCTGTTGAATTGTTATTTCCTGATTTCTTGTTCTTGTTAGAAGATCTTTCCTTTCCTGTTCACCAACTGCAATCTTATCTTCAAAGTCTGAGATTCTATCTTCACTTTGTTGAGGTGGTTTTTGCAACTTTCAGTAGAATTTTTGATTTCCTATATATCTCTTTGAATCTACTTCATGTATTCTGTTTGATTTTTAAATTGTTCCTTCAGGGATTCTATCATTTTGCACTATTCCTCTAATTTTTTAGCTGTGTCTTCATTAGATGTGTTCAGTATTTCTTTCACTACTTTTATCATTTTTTCTTTTACCTGGGAGATTATTTCTGATTTGAGTTCCCTCATAGCTTCCCTTATTTGTTTCTTTATTTAAGTTGATATCATTTCAGGTGTATAGCTAGTATTTTCTTTTATGTGCATGGCTCCTAGGCTTTCTTGGGATGGGCTGGAGGTTTGAGATTGCATTTTGGTCTTTTGTTTTGTCACTTTCCTATATTTCTGTGTTTCCAGCAGTGTTCCAAAGCTTTCCCTGGATGTGTTGGGAATCACCTCCTGCACCCTCCACTACTAGGACTCATGTGGCTTTGGCTCCCCTCGTGTGTGTGGTGGGCCTGGCTCCCCTGGTTGAATGAAGGTCACTAGGAGCGGTCCACTGAAGCCTGCACAACCTCTGAAGCTTAGTCCAGTGTCCTAGGGGGCTGGGCGGGCTCCCAGCCGCAGGGATGCTTGGTCCCAAATTGTTCCTGGGCCTGTGCTGGTGAGCTGCAACTCACCCTGTGTTGATGGCAAGGGCCTGGATCCCCTGGTTGAATGAAGGTCACTGGGCATGGTCCACTCAAGCCTGTGGAACTTCTGAAGCCTAGTCAAGTGTCCTCAAGTTATTCTTGATAAAATGTTAATATTGTAGTTTCAGGTTAGTAATGTATAGATGTATACTTATTTATTCATATTCATTTGTTTTCCTGATGAGTTTTCTTTTATACTGTTTTCTTTAGTTTTGAATACAGGTACTCATAGTATCTATGCTAATGTTGTTGCTATTGTATCTAGTAATCACATTCACTTTAATTTTACTATTAATATTTAGATTGAAGATACATAGAACCATAACTTTTCTTACAGTTATGGCTGTCACAAATCTCAGTAATTATGAATCAAATAATCATTCTAACTTAAGAAAATAGATATTCATTTGGAGAAAATGTATTTGTTGTTTCTTTTTGGAAAGAGATGTGCTTATATCTTTATATCTAGTTAGAAGTGAAATTTTGGGTTTGATTTTCCTTTTTCTAATTGCTTAATCAGAAAAAAAGTGGAGAGAGTGAACAAAGCAAAGGAAAGGAAAATATAGAGCAAATCATTGAAAGAGAGGATTTTTTTCTGTAGAATCATGAAATTTCAAAAGCACACTTTATGCAATCTCCACAGTGACAAGTAAAGAACATTTATTTTCTAAAACTTAGCTAAATAAGACAAATGTTTTTCAAAAAAATTATTGACTATAAAATGTTTAAGACAGAAATCAAATTAATATAAAAACTATCATAAGAATCTTTAAGAATTTACCTCAAGAACTTCTTTATAAAATCAACATGGGTATAAAAAATCTAAATAAGTATGTTTTTAAGCACCTGGTTGTTTAATCTCATATTTGGCACTTTATATCTCTTCAAAGAATAGTCAGGAGATTCTCTAGGTTCTTATGTCTTTTGATGTATTACTTAGACACTATGAACCATGCTAGATTTTCTAAAGTCCCATCAAATTTTTAAATATAATCTTCTCCATCTTAGATTCATTTCTTAAGTGTTATTTTTTTGTCTTTTTTTAAGGAAGAGTTTGGGATTCAATTTGCAAGGAATAAATAAAATTTCTATGTTGAGTGCAGCAGAAACCCAAGCCCCTTGTGAGCTAGCAGAAATCGGGCCAACTGGGGTAAACCAGGAAGCCAAGACCCCCTACACTGTCAGCCTGCAGAAATTGCACCATTTGGGGGAGAATGAGGAAGCTAAGGACTCCTGGGAGTCAGCAAAAGTCATGCTAGCCAGGAGAAAACCAGGAAGCCATGCTCCCCCTACATACACCATGATGCAGCCAATGCATGGGTCAGGGGAGAAGAGCCCTCCTCCCACCCACAAAGCAACTGGCTGATTGATAGAACACAGGCTGTGATGATAGCAACTGAATTAAATAAACAACTTAACACTTGTATTGGTTCATTGACTTTGCAGGATAATGAGATAACAAGATATATTATGGTAGCCATTGTTGATTTACTATTACCTTGTTTTGAAATCTTGTATCACTTTCATTGTTTTGTTTTGATTGGCTTTATTATTCATACCTTGTTTGGTTTTATTCAGTTTAAAATGAAAAGACTAGTTATCAGTAAGAAAAAAATTAAATTGAGTGCAACTCTTAATATGGAAAACTTGTCAAATATTTTGGGTAAAATAAAGAACTAAACATAGCAAGCAATTATAAATATGATCTTCAAAATCCTAAAAAATATGAAGTATAGGAAAAAATGTAATAGAATGAATTTTAGGCAAAATCTTAAATTCTAGTATAACAATTAGGTACTTGAAGAGATAGACACATGTATTTAAATTTAAACATTACACAATGCATATATGTATTGAAACTTAATGTTATCCCATTGGTATGTATAATCTTTGCTTTTACATTTCAGTAAGTAATGAATAATTAAATATAAAACTTTAAAAATTATGAAAGCATAGGGAGAGATTTCCTAGCCTAAAGTCAATGAAAAACTAAATGTTAAAAGAGGAAGATAAACTTTTTTAATCTGTATCTTACTATAGAAACTTGTTTTCCTTTTTTCCCCCTAAAATATTTATCATTTTCTTTGTTCAGTCTCTTAGTGACATTGTGTTTATTTTTTCCATTGGCTTAAGAAAATATATGACTTTTATAAAATTTAGTAATTTTTACAAAAATTTAGTAAAATGGTTGTGATTGAGGCTGGGTTAACTTCTGAAAAGGTTAACATTATCTAAATATGAAGATCAGTAGGTAAAGAAAAAGGTGACTGTGAAAAGGGTTTGTATTTTTCAGTCAGTATGAGAGGGACAGAGAACCCACCTGCCAAATAATGTATAAAATATCTATACCTTTTAGGAAAAAATTATTGTATAATATTTTAATAAGAATTTGAGATTATTGAAATACCTTGAGATTAATACAAATAACTTTGATCTCTACAGTTACAATAGGGGTTCAGACTGGTGGCCTTTAGCTTCCAGACATTTATTAGTTCTGTGAACCGCTGCTTGGGTAACCTTGGTCACTGTACCTGAATTTTCAATTTCTTCTCTGAGGGCTGGCAGTGTAGTGAATTTTCTGTGATAAATGACACCTCACATTGTACATGTTTGTAATATATAGATAAAAAATAAAATTTAGTCACATAGATTACCTTAGATAATATAGAGCTCTGGAACTGTGTGTGAAATTCAGATTATCACCTATTTTGATTTTTTATTTTTTGGTTCCTGGGGATCAAACTCATGAGCTTACACTTGCCAGGCAGGTGCTTGTGCCACCGAGCTAAATCCCCAGCCCACACCAATTGTGATTTTGCCTACTTTGTATAGTTGAAAATATAAAACACTAAACATAGTGCCCCAGTGGTTGGAAAATCAATCTGAAACTGGTTTCACGGGAAAAAAGTAACAGGAAATGATATGGCATTTAAAATGAAGAAATCTGAAATGTCTTTATATGAAATCTATCTGATCCTTTCCAAATTCACCTGAAAATTGGCCTTGAGATGAACAAATCATGGAATTTTTAAATATGTAATTATAAAATAGAAGTGGTAAAAACATTTTTAATACATCATCTAAGTTTGGTTTCTTAAAGTAATTGAGTGTAGGGTTCACTGAAGTTGTTTGCAAGTATTCTAATCATCAACTTCTGCTTATGTTAAACAGGTTTCCTATCACTGGAGCAAAATATTACACACCTGCTATTTAGAGGAGAGGTTCATTTTGCTCACACTGAGGAGGATTCACTGTATAGCTGATTGACTTCAAGGGTGAAGCCACATGCCAGAAGGACAAGGCTGCAGAAAGGCTGCTCAGCCCCAGCACCCAAGAAGCAGAGTGAGTGAAAGAGGCAATGATAATTCATGCTTTCTGGTCAGGCCTTGTCCCCAGAAGGGGAACCCATAGAACCCATGTTACACCTGAAATACAACACTGGGTTTATTAGGTAAATATTTTTACTTAACCCCTTTAAATGCTTTGCTAGAAGTTTCAATCCTGAGCAGAAATTTTCTGTTTACTGTTTGATTTCTGATGTTTGCTTCTCTTCATCGTGAGACACATGTAAATATGAACCAAGTGCAAGATGGTTGCCTTCAGTCTCGGTACCTGTGCAAATATAAGTGGACCTTCATTACACATGTATCAGTGACAAATGGAGATACACAGTTGAGATGCATTGGCAAAACTTAAGCCTATGAAGAATAGGAGTTGATAGAATAAGAGCCACACTATCAATTATCCATTTGTTTAGCAATTAGAAGAGGGGAGATAATGCAAAAGCACTGATTCTTTACAATGTAACAGAAACCCTCGATTCCAAAATGCTTGTTTTTATTTGTGTTCAATTGTTTCTATCAATGCCAATATCCAATCTTTCAATGAGACTTTAGGTACACCTAAACAGTAGTTTGATAATAGAATCAATCAAATATAAAATTTCAGAGGTATGAAGATTTGCCTATCTTTGCGTCTGTATTTTTAGGCTCTAGAGCAGTGCTGGCACATAGAATACATGCAACATTTACTACACATATTCACAAGACAAAAAATTATTCTTAAGCAAATATACCAATGTTGGTCTTTATCTCTCAAGTGGACTACTATACCTCCTACTATGCCTGGTAGTAATAATTAGTAAATATTGAGGAGTAAATGGATGAAGAAAACTGTGTATAGCATTCATGATATAGGATCTATGTATTTCCTTGTGAATAGAGCATCTGTCTCCTTTATTTTTATATTAATTTGTTAATTTACTATTCATTTATTCATTCGATACATATTCATGGAATGACTTCTATTCCCAGGCTCTGTTCTCATAGTTAGGGGTGAAGATATTTTTACTCCTCATAAAAGGAAAATATTACTTAGGGCTCAGACACACAATACATGTACAAATGAATGTACATGTACAATATTAGTGAATTTGAAAATTAAAGTAGGGCAAAATGATTGGCTGGAAAAGGAAGACATGGGAGGGTTACATTTGTGCTGAAAGTCATATAGATCATTAGTGTAATTCCTCTTTCCTCTGAAAATTTTGTTTTCTCTTGAAGAAAGAAAAAATTAAAGATGTTTTACTACATTTGCAGAATTAAATCTGGTGCCATTTTCAACCTCTTATGCTTAAATCCATTCACTTCATTGTTTTATGATAAAGTGTTCATTTGATGATAAACAAATTTTAACACACTTAAATGTTTTTAAATGTGACATTTTAATTGAATATTTTATTTTGAGAAAATTAAAGATTCATATGCTGTATTAAGAAGTACTAAATATCATATGTATTCTTTTGTTTCCCTGTTGGAGAGCATTAAAGCTGAATACACATGCCCAGGTATTTGAACTGAGAATGAGGAGACACCACAGGTGGCAAGATAGGCCACAGCTGAGGCCCCAGAGACTTTCTGCATAGTTTTCCTTACTTAGCACCACCTGTTGCTTTGAGGAGTCCTTGAACCCCTCCCAAAACCTTGTTCAGGTTCTTTACATTGTCCACTCCACTCCTTACTTGTTGTGATTAAATATGGGCTGCCTAGCATCAGTTGGCCAGTTGGCTAGCAGAGTTAAGAGCTCTACCAAGGATTTCACTCCTGCAGCCTTAAAGACCATGCCACAGCTCTCATTCCTTTGAGCCTTTGCCATGCACCCATTTAGGGGTGTAGGCACAGACCTCAGCATTTTTCCTATTATAGCAAAACTAAAACATTGACACAGATACAATCTTTCCATGTTATTTAGATTGTTTTCCATTTTTATATATTCTCATGCATGTATGTATTTGTGTTAGGTTCTGTGTAATTTTAACAAATGGATAAGTTTCATGTACCTACTACAAGCATCAGCATCTAAACAGTTCTATTACTACAATGATCCTTTCTGTTTTCCTCAAACCCTGTATACCTGATTGAGCAAGCATATAATTTGAGCAGTTAGGGAAGCAGAGCGTCAGGTTGAAATCCACTTGGTCATCTTAAGAGAACCTGTCTCAAAAATTTTTAGAAATGAGCTGAGGATGTAGCTCAGAGTGAAAACCCTTGGTTTAATTTCCAGTATTGCTAAATCAATCAATATCAATCAGTCCACATGCAGCACAATTCATGCAGTCATCTTTTTTATTTCTCTGATGTTGTCATTTCAAGAACAATATATAAAGAAAATCATACCATAGGTAATCTTTCTGTTTATTATTGCACAGAGTTTGAATTCATGTAAATTGTTGAATATATCAATGACTTTCTGGTTTTCTCTTTACTTACATTTACTGAGTAGAATATAGAGACACAAAAAATTATATATGCCAGTATGATACCGTGTCAGGTTTCTAAGTATGGAAATAGCACTTTAATCTTATTGACCATTATTCTATATTATGGGGTCCCACAGTTTATTTAACAAATTTGTCATCAAAGGAAGTATGAGATGTGTGAAGTTCTTGGCTGTTCTGTGTGATGAATGTTGTTGTACACATTTCTGTACAGCTTTTTGTGTTAACATAAGCATTTATTTCTCTGAGGAAAATTCTCAGCAGTGCTTTTGCTGACTCAAGTGGTAGTAACTGAGAAAAGTTTCCAAATTGCTCACGTTTGCCTAGAGTAACTCTTCAACTTTACCTTGGACTTAAAAGTGTGTACATAATGCAGTTTATCTACATCCTTTTTTTATTTAAAGAAAAAAATGGAAACAGAAAGAGGGTAGAAATAATACAAGATCTCAAAAACAAAACAAAACAAAACAGTAACTAGTAAGAAATCGCTAGTTGACAATTATGTATTTTCCTCCCAGAAGTAGTTGTTCAAGTTACAAAAGTAAAGCCTATAAAGTGGACATCCAAACAATGAGACTGCAATCAGTTTTCTTCATCCATCCAACAAAAACTTAGCAACATGGTTATAAATCCCACACACTCAAACATACATGCAGTTATATCCTTTAGAATACTTTCTTTTCCTCTTTTTTTTCTTTACAATAGCTATAAGCCATTCTCATAAACTACTTAAAAGTTCTACACATGTATAAGTCTCTACATGTATACCTAGCTTTCTGTATTAAAGGGAGAAACAAATCAAAACAAGTCAACAATGCAAATTCCTAGAGAAACACAAAATGAAAAGGACATATAAAACCACAATACTAGGTGATCTATGGTAGTTACTATGATATCTCTTGTTGTTTTCAATAAAATTGTCTATATCGTCAAACATAGTAAAATCAAACTTAGCATTACATTACACTATTAATAAAATGTAAACATTGGAAACATTACAGAACTTCAAAAGCAGTTAATAATCAAATGAGAATGGTATCCTATTGAATCCTGTCATCTTCAGAGTAGTTGCCCCTACTCTCAGAATCGACACTCTCAAGCATACCAGATTCAAATAAAATCAGTCAAGATAAAACAGCGATACAACCAATCTTCTCTGTCTTATCTCTGCTATGCTATTTTTCTGTCATTGTTTACTTTTCTCCTTCATTGCACTGTCTGCCCCTTTCTTTGAGGCCTTTCTGCTACTATTCCTGGAACCCTGGTGATTTTCTTCTCTCTCTCTAGAATGTCCTTCAGTATTCTTTGCAGGGTTGGATTGGTGGTCACAAACTCCCCCAGTTCCTCTTTGTCATGGAAATATCTTGTCTCTCTATTAATTTTGAGAGACAGTTTTGCAGGGTACATCATTCTGGGTTGGAGGTGATTTTCTTTCAGGGCTTGGAAAACTTCACTCCAACTCTTCTTGATTTGATGGTTTGCATTGAGAAATCTGCTGTGATTTTGATGAGTTTTCCTTTATAGGTAATCTGTTTCTTTTCTCTGACCACTTTTAATATTCTGTTCTTGTGATGGATTTCTGGAATCCTGATTATTATATG
Organism: Hydrochoerus hydrochaeris; assembly: GCA_004027455.1. Taxonomy (NCBI): domain Eukaryota; kingdom Metazoa; phylum Chordata; class Mammalia; order Rodentia; family Hydrochaeridae; genus Hydrochoerus; species Hydrochoerus hydrochaeris. The sequence goes on along the minus strand of PVLA01010522.1, from coordinate 23,545 downwards.
TCTGGGTGTAGATCTATTATGGTTGTAGCTGGCTGGAGTTTTGCATGCCTCATTTATCTGAACTTCACTTCCATTACCTATGTTTGGGAAGTTTTCCTTAATTATTTCTGTGAATAGACTTTTTATTTCATTTGTATTTGTTGCTGCATCTTCATTCACATATTTTATTCTTAGGTTATAAATCCTCTTGTCATCTTCTAGCCTTTGTACCATTGCTTCCTGGTTCCTTGTTATTTTTAAGAGATCCTTTCGCAATCATATGTTGCAGATCTATCTTCAAGTTTTGAAAGTTTATCTTTAGTTTCTGTTAAAAGCTTTTGCCAGGTTTCAATGGAGTTTTTAATTTCCTGATATTCTCTTTGGATCTGTTTCATATATTCTAGGTTTTGTTTATATTCTTCATCAAAGGCTTCTCTCCTTTCTCTGGGTTCCTCTATTCTTTCATTTGTGTCTACTTGAGGATTACCCAGGACTTCTTTTATTAATCTTCTTATATCTTGCTTCACCTGAGTTA
>PVLA01010522.1:0-22931 GCA_004027455.1 Hydrochoerus hydrochaeris | reverse complement strand
TCAATAATGTTGTGGAAGTATTTCTTTATTTCCAACGAGGCTGTCTCTGACATTACAGGTTTGCTGCCCTCAACCTCCTCTGCATTTACATCTACTGGACTCACTTTCCCTGGTTTGGTGGTTGGAGACCTTTTGCTTTTCCTCTGCCTTGTCATGTTTCCAGCCCCCATCACATGGGTGGGTAGTGGAGGTCTCTGGGCCTTTCATATTACTTACAGTTTTTTCTGCAGCACACTTGCTAATGAAGTGCTGCCCCCAGTCTGCTGCAGATCTGCAAGGTGCAAGCTGTGAGCCAGCTGCTCCCCCTATGTCAGTCAACCAGTGGATGCTTCAACAAATTTGTGTGTTCCCTGGGGAAGCCACTGGCTCAGAACAGCCTCATCCCTGACTATTGGGTTTCATCCAGGGGCCTGGCCCAGCCCAAGCAGATCCCACCAATCTGCTTTGGACCAGGAATCCTTGACCGATGCCGCCTCAGGTTTTGTTTCAAGCCTGCCCTGCCCAACTCCAAAATGTCATCTAGCTGGTCCTCCCACTCTGGGGAATCCAGTTCCTGTCACTCACCTTGAGACAAGTTCACTGCAGCTTGACTCACTGTCTCCACTCCCTGCCACAGCGTCTTCTCCAGCCAAGGGTCTCGAGTTTACCAACCCCTGCTCTCAGCAGGGCCGCAAACTCAGCTTGATCGTGAGTCACCTGACTCTAAGACATGCTGGTATAGTGACAGGGGCTTGCCCAGCTCCAGCCCTCCGTCCCCACTTCTTCTTTCTTTTTTTTTCTTTTCTTTTTCTTTTTCCTTAGTTTCTTCTTGGGTCATGTGAATTCCTCTCCTTTTGTCTGACTTTCTCCATGTTGTCAGATTCCAGCATCGGAGTTGGCTTTTTTTTTTTTTTCAAAGAGGCTCTCTTATCAAGCCACCACTCAGTTGGCCATCTTGGATACTGTCTGAATCCTTTTTAGCATGTAGTATTCTCTTTTTTATTTTAGGTCCTTTCAAATATATTTAATAACATCTCATTGAAGTTTGAGCATTTCCTTATCCTAGAAACAAGTCTTCTGTTGGGTAGATGCCTGCACTTATTTTCCCCTATTTTATAGTCTTTTAAAATCATCTTCATAAGGTATTTCAGAAAGAAAAAGTTTTATGTTTTCATAGACACAGTAAATCAATTTCTCTTTTTATCAATTGTACTATTAGTGTCAAGTCTGAGAATTCTATGGATGACTGTAGATTTTACTTCTTTTTTATGAGTTTTGTAGTTTCTTACACTAAAGTATATGATGTGCTTATGGTTTATTTTATATGAGATATGAGGTTTAGGTTGATGCTCAATTTTCCTTTCTTCTTTTTTGCCTTGAATGCTCAATTACATTGGTCATATATGTTAAAAATTTTCTCACTCCTTCAATGAATCTGTTTTATATCTGTCAACATCCATTTGTTCTATGTATTAGAAAAGAAAACAAACTGCAATCAATAATCTAAATTTCTATTTTAGGAAACTAAGGAAAAGGGCAAAATAAGTCCAAGTTAAGTAGGAAAAAGAAATAATAATTAGAAAAAAAATTTATGAAATTGAGAATAGAATACAAAGGAGCCTGTAGACATCAAAACATAAAAGAGTTTTATGAACAATTTTACATGCAAAAAATTGATAACAGATGAAATGAATCAGTTCCTTGAAATATACATGCTGCCAAAACTCACAAGAAGAAATATGAGTTATGCTCAAGAAGTGCATTTAATGCTTAAATTTGAAAAAAATTTATTACAATAAAAAGCACAGTGTTATTAATCCCCTTTTAATGTTCTTCCTCACTTCAAACACATTTGTTCCAGGATTCTTGCCATTTTCTGAAGCAGTTTTGAACATTCTGTTTTTAGTTGTGCTGTCATGTTGCTTCCAGGTTTTAAATGGATTCAAAACTTACCTTTGATGGTCATTTTTACTTTAACAAAGACTCAGAATTTCACACTGCCAGCTCTAGATGTTGAATAGGGCATATGCAAACACACTGTAATATTTTGTAGTATATAGTAGTGACATTTTGCATATTTTCCTGCACATTTCTTAAAAGTATTTATGCAAGAAAAATTCCAGAACTGCTCCAGAAAGTGGTTAGAATACTGGAATAAGTCTGTTACAAACAAGTGGAAGTATTTTAAGGATATTAAAAGGGAAACATGGTTTTTACTGTAATAAATTTTTTAAAACTTTAATTATTCACCATATATTAATAACATTTGAAAATTAAAAGTACTAGACCCACATGAGCTCTGGTTGAATTCTCCTAAAATTTATGAAAAATTATACTATCTACCATTTCCTACCAGTGATAGAGATACAAAGAATACTTCCTAATTTTATGAGGCTAGGCAGTAGTCAGAATAAATTTAATACCAAAACTAGACAAAGATATTAAAGAAAATATAGCTGCAGACACATATATTTTATGAACATAAATAAAACAAAATCCATGTAATATTAGTGATTTGAATAGAGTAGTATGTATAATTATACACCTTACCCAAATTAGATTTATTACAAATACGAAAGATCATTCAACATTCAAAAACCAACTACTGTAATCCATCACATCTACAGGGTAAAAAATGAAAAATCACATAAGTACATGCATCAATAGATGTGATACCCATTCATGTTAAAAATTTCTCATAAACTAAGAATAGAGTGGAACCTTCCTGAACCAGATAAAGAATAGCTACAAAAAACATACAACTAACATCATATGCATTAGTGAGAAACTCAAAGTTCTCCCGTTAAGGTCTCATCTTTTCCTGTATTTACTAAGGTCAATCTATTATTTGTAGTCTTGCAAGTTTTAGTTTCTATGATAGGATGACTTTCCTCTTACTTATGTAGCCAATGATTTCTCTCTCTCTCTCTCTCTCTCTCTCTCTCTCTCTCTCTCTCTCTCTCTCTCTGTCTCTCTCTCTCTCTCTCTCTCATGCTTTGTGTGTGTGTGTGTGTGTGCGTGTGTGTGTAACCGGGGATCGAATTCTGGACCTCATGCTTGCCAAGCAGGCGCTTATGCCACTTAGCTAAATCCTCAGTCTCTTTCATGCTTTTATAGAATTCTGTTGGCCCTTCCTCTGGTGCACTTACTTAATCAAAGCCTAGAGATGTGTTACACCTAATTTACATTAGGTTTTCACTCACAATTTCTTTCAATTAACATGACTCCAGGAATCCCTAATACCTGATACTAAGAAACCTCAAACTACAGGGAGCAGTTCTTTGTTTCTACCCAGAACTAAACTAGTTTTAGTACTAAAAGTCTGGAATCCTGGTTAAGTTCCTCAGCATTGAACATGGTGCAATGATTTGTCCACTACTTCATACGCATCAGAAAAGTGGAACTATTTGAGCAAATGTGTATTAAATATATGACTTCTAATACATTTGAACATAAAAGAAATTATGCAGTATCAGCTTTTAAAAGCATACAGGTTAATATATATTATTTTCTTTCTTACCCTGGCATAACAAACATGCTATTTCCAAACATGCTGGAAAGCTACCCAGAAAGCATTCCCTATTAGAAGACAGCATTATCTTACCTTATGTCATAAACAGCACACACCTTAATAATCTGTTTTAGAGTCTAACTTCATTACTAATGCCCATCAATTAATACCAAACTTGTTATATTATTAACTTAGATGCAGAAACTCAAGTTGGACATAAAGCACAGATGTTACAAATTTATTATTTTAATATTTGGAAATGAATAAATTAACCTAAGAAATTTTTATTGATTAGTTTTTATTTTTATTTTTATTTTTTTCATTACCGGGGATCAAACTCATGACCATGCGCTTGCAAGGCAGGTGCTTATGCTGCTGAGCTAAATCCCCAGCCCCTTTATTAGTTTTTAAAAGAAATCTATTATAAAGTCTGATTATTTTGAGTTTTATATCAAAGTCTGTCTTACTCACAATTGTAAACTCATTATTCTGTTCTGGTCTAATGAATTATCCAGTTATCTCACTTTCAAAGATTTTATAATTCCATGTTTAATGTTAAGTTAGTATTGCTCTACAACTTATAACAAACCTCACCAAAATGTGCACTAATAAATGGTACTTGGGATTTCATTCATGTTAAAAGTCATTTATTTTTCAGTTGCATGGGTTTATCACTTTTTAATGATTTGTCACATGTCCTAAAAGACCATGCAATTAATCTTATGTAGGTTCACTAAATTAGCCTGTAAATAATGTAACAAATCATTAAATTGAAAAGCAAACTTAGAGCATTTAAAAATAAATCTATCATATTGCATTTTAAATTGTGAATGCTTGTAAACTAAGTATGGCAATGGTAGAAGTCATTTCCCCCATTTAGATAGGTAAAAAATTAGCATGCGATACGTAGAATCCCCAAAATTAAGCAGGGCAATTTGTTATTTAACCAGAGAAGGCTCACTGCTCACTGAGCTACATCCTCACCCTCTCAACTTTTTTGATATAAAATTGGGCTTGATATTTTGTCTTATGTGATACATGTATTATGTTCTGTTTCATTTATCTGTTTTCTCAAGGCACTTTAATCTCTTTGGAGGAAAGCTTGTCTACAGATAAATATTTAAGTCTCCAATACATATTGTGGTGGATGGTTTCTAAATTTCAGCCCACTCCTGGACAGATAATACTTTTTTGTGCAAGTTGTCACATGCAATGTCATTGTTAATCATTTCTATGCTCTATCTCTAAATACTAGTAGTACTTTCCAGTTATGTCAATCTAAACTGCTTCCATAAATGCTATATCATTGGTAACAACTAAGAATCACTAGGTTAACTTTTTGTTTATTATTAATTTTTATTAGTGTATATATTTACAATATGTACGCTAGTATATAGGTATCTAGTTTACATGGATAAATTGATTAGACATAGGTTGCAGATCTGATGGAACAAAAACAAGTGATTTTTTTCTATTATTGTACCGGGTACCAAATTCATGATCTCAAGCTTGCCAGGTAGGTGCTTATAAAGCTTTGACTTTTTTTGTTTGTTTTGTTTTGTTTTGGTACCTGGTATCGAACTCACAACCTTATGCTTACTAGGAAAGGACTTAAGCCACTGAACTAAATCCCAAGCCCTCAAAGGATATTTATTATCTGCTGCAATTGTGAAATGTTGTTAGCAAGAAATACATCAATTTAGTCAAAATACAGAATATTTCTTAAAGATCTCCAGATTCTCTTAGAATGCTGTGAGGTGATCTTTCATAAGTTTATCTGAATATTCCTAGGTATAATTTAAATTGAGCCATATTTGACTTATATTTTAAGGTTTTTATGCTTCTAATATTTTGTAAAATTTTATGAGAAAGTTTATTATTTTTCAGCAAATTGCTTTTCACAGTCTGTTGCAAATACAAACCTTTTACCACATAACAGTTTCAATGGATTGAATTACCAAATATTGATCTAACATTTAAAAATAATATGAGCATTATGTATCTCAAAGAAAAAAAACTCATAGTTTCAAAGATTTAATGTTTCATTTCTTTTCAAGTAGAGTGTTTACATATTGTGGAAAAGTTCATAGAAATCAAATCTTGCTTAATGAATATTTTCTTAATTCCTTAAATGACAAGGTAGCTCTAAATAGAAAATTACAAGTTCAGTGAATCCTTTGCAAGGTTCAGTTTTATTTCTACTCTGATTCTGTCCCTATTGCATAACTGCTAGGCCATTTAAGCTTATAAATAAATGAAAAAGTAATCTATATATTAAACAATGACCTATTTAAGGGAAAAGCTTGTTTATTCTCCTTTTAGTTTAAGATGTAATGAAGTGGAATTTGGTAGTTTGAGAAGTCCAATAATATATCATATAATGAAATTTAGTTGACTTTCATTGTGTTCAGTCTTGACTTACATAAGTAAACCAGAAACAAGATATTGTACAGATATCACCTTTGTCTATTCATAATTTAAAATATGGTTTAAGTCAGCTTCTTATGATCATGAAAAAAAATTGGTAGGCCAGTCTTTAGATAGCTGAATAAACATGGCTAAATCAAACATTTGACAGTAAATGACACAATTTTATTGACTGAATAAGCTCTAAAATTTATAATGCTTTATGTTGTCAATTACCTGTCAAGTTGGTCAGGAAAATTAACAAACTCAAAATTGGTTTCCACATTCTAGCACAATGGTCTATGAATTTTCACAACAAGGAAAAAACATGCTTCATTATGTAAACATACAAAGTATATGTGCATGTGATATATGCACATATGTGTACATGTACAATTTCTATATATGAAAACATATATGTCTGTATATTATATACACATATAATGTATCTATGGTACCATTTTTATTCTTCATTTACAATTCTATCACTTATATTGAGGCAGAAATAAAAACAAATTCTGCAGCAAAGCAATGGAGGACCTCTGGTACAGAATTCTCCAAAGCTCATTCTTTCGTTCTTATCTTTAAAGAATTAGTTGAAGAAGGACTACATGCCAAATAAATCACTTGATGTAAATCATAGCATATTGGCATATTCTGAGACTCTTGATGCAAAGAGGAAGTGTTTTAGTTTTTTCAAAAGATTATGTAGCAAGCTGGGTGTGGTGGCACCTGCCTGTAATCTCAGCATTTAGGAGGCTGAGCAGGAGGGTTACTGCAAGTTTGAGGCCAGCCTGGGCTACATAGTAAATTCAAGGCCAATCTGAACTATATAGCAAAACTCTGCCTCAAAAAAACCAAGCAGATAAAACAAACATAGATTACGCATTTACAAAACAAGTGACCATGAATCCCTTTTTCAACAAAATTGAGAAGCTGAAACATCATAAAGAACTGAGAGTTTGCTGAATAAAGTTGAGAGAAGTAAATTATCCTTTAGCTATTGTTTGAAATATCATGATTTTGATTAGTTTGCACAGATTAACATGGTTTTGAATTTGTATTCAGAGGAAGTATTCAACATGATTGACTTTCTGCAATGCAATTTTTTAAAAGTATGTCTAAAAACTGAGACACTGTTTATGAAAGCCCTTTATAGTCTTTAAGGTGCTTTGCTAATGTCAATTTTTCTTATTAACTATTATTATTAAGCTCAACCTGTGGAGCTCTAAAACATTGCCTGTATCATTCACATTTCTTAAACTGTATAATGACATTGCTTAATTCCCTTCTGTTAATGCTTTGGCCTCCTTCTTGTAAAATAGCAATAAATAGTTAAATGTTCCTATTCCTAAGAGATTTAGCAGTTCTACAAACAACAGTCAAAATAGGGAAAAAGAAAATTAACGGTTTAATACTAATGACTCATATTAGGCCTCTTTGGTGGTCTAAAGCAATGGATTACATCTTTTTATCATTTCTTCCATCTGCCTGTCACAGGACTACTAGGGTGATTGCTAGTTTTGTTGTTAAAAATGTCACCCTCTTTTTTTTCAGAATCTTTAAAAGTAAACACAGGAAAAGTGGTGTATACCTGTCATTTAGATCAAATAAAACAAAGGTCGATGGAAATACATTTCTCGTTTGAAGAGGCTCCCCTGCTGATTTTGTTTATCAGAAAATGGCAAGTTTTTGTTCCTAATGGACTGAAATTTAAATAAAATCTGACCCTGGAAATAAAAGCAGCCATTATGACAAAATAAAATTATATACTTTGGAGGAGAAATTGAATTAGAATGCTGCCTTTCTTTGGTTAAATTCTTTTACATAAGGAAATGAGCAGGAGAGAGAAAACTGTTGGATATAGTGAGCTTTTTAAAAATCAATAATTGCTTCTAATTTGCTTTTGAAAACTTTGTTCCAGTCTTTAGGATCATAAATTATACTGAAATTTGTTTTTTTTTTTCTTATACAAGACTCTTAACTAAAGTGAAAAAGGGCAAATAGATTTGCATTTTTGGTAGTTCATTTTAGCAAACAATTTTCAAAAGAACCTAGATTTTTATACATTAAAATGACTTAAACTGTAGAATCATTTAAATATTAGATAGCATTGGCAATAATATACTTGAAAAATGAAGAGAACATATTCCTTATATGTTTGACTTCAACCAAAATTCATCTGAGGAGAAAATAGAGAGTTTTAGCTACAAATATAATTGCGGCAAGAGTGTCTCTTAGGAGTTTAATGGTGAGCTGCTCAGACTTACCACTACTTGTCTTACTCTGCTTGTTCTCAAAAACATATTTTTACTTTAATTATATTCATGAAAAGAGTGCAAGCTGATAAATTTTAATAGATTAAGACAAATTTTATATTGAAGCTAGTAATTTAAGTAATTCAATGTGAAAATTTTACATGTGTATTTGCTTTTTAAGTAGATATATCTGCCCCTAGGAAAATAAAATATTTGTGATAGTGTCATGGAAAAAATAGAAGCAATGAAATCATACAGTTTTACTTTCTCCAGTTAAATGAGTCTCAAAGCCTTTTAGTTCAAATGTTTTCTTTTGTGAGTAATTAATATTTGGACATAATTAAGTTATTAACCTATAGTCAACTTTGCAACCATTATAAAGGTAAAATATGGTCTGCAACGTAATCAAGAATCAATATAATGGGAAAAGTCTGGGAACAAAATTGACCCCCCTGTTTATTAGCTGTGCTGCTTGGTACAAAATATTCAACTTCTTAAAGTGTCACCCTTCTTTTTTAGTATTTTCTAATAAGAATGCCTTTAGGACTACATGGGATAATACTTGAAAAATTGCCTGTTATAGAATAGATGGTAAATGAAATCTGCACAAATAGTCACAGAGCAAATCATGTGTCAGGTTTTGTTCTAGGCAATGAGGGTATTACAGAGAGTAAGAAAAATCACTTCATTTCTACCCTCATAGATCTTATCCTCTTGTGGTTTGAGTGAGTTAGATAAAAATGTTAAAGCAAAATAATTCTAGAGACAGAAAAGTGCTGTTTAGGCCAGGGAACTAAATACATGTGATTTTAAGAATATAAGCAGAAGAAAGACTGCTTTCGGTGTAAAGGAAGATGTCTTCAAGTGCAGACACACAAATACAAATACAACCTGAATAAGAAGTATCAGTCACATTTGAGTTGAGAAAAGATTATAAGAAGGAAGCATGGTATCCACTTATAGGCTGTGTAAATTCCCAGAATTTAGACTTATACTGTTTCTTCAATTATGCATATGCCTCTACAAAAATGAACTAAAGACAATGTTAATATACTGTATTGCAATGTTTGTTTGGGATTTTTGTTTCCTCCTCATTCCTCCTTCCCTTTCCTCTTCTTTTTGGAGATAAATTAGAGAGTACATGAAATTATGTAAACAGTACGTTGATAGCCTGAAAGTTTACAATGTCTAATTACTGTAACTAGAAAAATAAGGTTTAATTATGCACACAATAAACTGCTCACAAATTTTTATCTGAAAAGTTGCACCTTTGCCCCCCAAGAGGATAGAGCACAAAAAGACATTTATATAAAGTCACAGGACAAAGGCATTATTGTGAAACATTGAAACTTTTGAAGATAAGTTTCCTTTTGTATGTTCAGTTATTTAATTGCTAGAATGTATTCATAATTTTTTGGACTTTTTAGTTAGGTTTTAGACTGATACCTGATGTGCAAATGAGATCCCACAGTGGAGTCTGAGGATGTTTACAGTGTCCTTCCCAAATAATGTTTGAAATCCATGTACCCAATCTATGTTTTAATGATCTCGTATGCTAAATGAGCTATTTATTCACAATCATTGGTATATTTCCAAGGTTGTACATGGTTTTGGTTTTGTTTTTATTTTTTAGTACTGGCAGAATCTTACGCTTTGCACTTGCCAGGCTGGCGCTGTGCCACTGAGATGTAACCCCAGCCCCTGTACCTGGCTCTGTATAAATATCTAGTCTTATATTTTGTATAGCAGAAAGAGGTGACTTCAACACGATTATCCTGGGCCCAGAAAATTTGGATTGTTTCCTGCTAAGAAAAAATTATACAGTTTTGAAAAACAACTAATTATTGTTCTGTCATGATAAAGGATTCCAAGTTATGATTTTTTTATCCTAGTTTATTGTTTACAAATTACAGGAGAGAAAAGTATACACTTCAAATGCCCTGAAATACAATCTACTATAATGAAGGAAGAAAACGTACAATCCTTAGGACTAAATGTTTACAAGCTTAAGAAAAGATCCTTCTCACCTCTGTGACCAGAGTCCTTTGATGATTTTAATCTATAGCTTATGAATTCTGCAGGATACACTGAAAACACCACAGCTAATCCAATTAGCTAATGCCTAAAATGATTTCCCTACAGATTCCTTTGGTTTCCAGAGTACTTACTCAAAATACAGTATTTCATCTACTTGTACATCAGTCAATTCTCCTAGTGGGTCCAAACAATATGCTCAGATTACTTTCTTTCTCTCCTCATTATGAGGCACATGACCCATTCCTAATAATTATATTCTGATGGACAGCATTTTAAAGGGCCATCCTTTTGTGTACGCAGTTAACACATTTTCAAATGTCTCTTGGCATGTGTGTCTTCCTATGGGGTTATTACACATGGAAATATAATAATGGAACATGCAAATTTCTCAGGCCAAAAAGATGAGAGTTTCAAAACTTGGTCCTACTGTGATCTCTCTAAATTTCTCTTAAAACTCCCTTCATTTTAAGTCACTGAAGATGGAATTTCTGTTAGTGTGTATCTTTGGCTGCTTTAACAACATTCTTTTATTTATTATGTTTCAAAATTATAATCCTTTTTACCAATGTGAAGTTTTTCTCCATCACATATGTTGAAAATCCCACAGTAGAAACCATATGGAACTGGATGGGCAGTTGCACTTGGTGATGAGGATTTGGGTAAGGTCTGTACTGTTAAGCAAGCTCAGGAATTAACGGGTGATGTTAGGGAAACTGACTATAGTGTCAGGAGACCAGCCTTCATATTCCAACTGCCACTAGCTCTGTGACTTAAACAATGTTCCCAAATCTCTCTGGATTTCAATTTTTATTTCATAGGTTTTGTCATTGGCTTCTTTTGTTTTGGGTTACCATGTAGTTTTCCTTTAATTTAAAAATGTCTGAAAAATATAAGAATAAATGTCATGTTTTCCAGTTATTTATCTTTAGACACAGAGGACTGAGATTTCCTAACAGTGCTTCAAGACACCCTCTAAGGAGCAAAGTCCTGACCTTACCAGGTACTTATGTTCTTTAATGTAAGCATGACTTCTTGACCCCAAGTTTGACCTATTATCTGTTCTGTGGAACTTGACATGTTTTTCAGAATGGTTCTTCTTTCAGAGGAACCTGTGTATAAAGTTTCTGCAAATTAGTTGGTAGATGGGTTTGCGTGTCACATAGATATTTACTTGTCACGACCTTGAGAATCATCGAATATAATTCTTTATTTTGCAAAAAACTAACAAGTACCCAGTTAATCCATTAATTTCATTTTTTCTCTCATTTTTATTTTAATATTTTTCTTATCTCAGAAGGTAGCTACCTCTAAGGATCATATTTCTTTTTGAGTATTAATGGTCTTCCCATTGTGTAGTATTTATTTTATCAGTTGAAATATAGTGCATATATCACATAGTTCTGTTGTGCCGCCTTCATCATCATGAACTTCAAAAAATTATTCCCCACAGAAGCAAAGCTGCCTAAATTTATCTCACAAGCCAGATTTGCATATTGGATGACTAATCTTTTTGTAACAGTATATATGCAGAAGTTCTGTTATTTTAATGTATACTAGTTGGATTACAATTAAGCACTCATATTTCTCACGCCTGTTGGAATTTATGAATTTTTTAATACATTAAAGTGATCAAATATCTCTTCTATATAGTTTTAATGGGTATTCACATTAATCAAACTGTGGAATTCTGTCCTTATGTTGGACATCCTGAGTTTATGCTTCCAGGATATAAACGACCCACTCTGCACCAGCTGTTTTTATTGTTTTTGTTTACAACTAGTGGGATTTAGTGCAGGTGTTTTAGTTGTAAGCCTTCTCTGGTCAACTCTAGTAAGGAGTTTTTAGAAATTTAATAATTATGTGAAAATTTGAAAATGTGATCTAGAATTATATTAGCATCCCTTCTCAGGGATTACACACTCAAAATCTCTTTCTAAGTACCAGTTTCTTCTCTTCTGTCTCAAATATTTTTCCCTGTGTTCCTGTGATTTTGGCTTCTATGAAGAACACTTTGGCTTGGTTTTGGACAGAATGTTGTGCCTGAACTCTCTCTCCATTTCCTCCTTACTTTATCATTGCTACTTGCCAGCTGTGTCCTGCACTTTAGTGACCAAGTTCCTTGCTGATCATCATGGAACATGCTATCCTGACTCTCACTGTTGGAAGTTCCATCTGGCCTTTGCCAATCTATATTTAATTGCATGTACATTTATTATGTTCTTTAAAATTCTTCCCTGATATGACGTCTTCATATATTAAAACTGATTTATTCCTGTACATTCTGATAATCCTGACTCCTCTTCACTATTTTACATTTTCTTTGTTTTTCAGGATGTTCCACTGTCTAATAAATTGCATCGTGTTTTACTTTTTGAACCCATGTTTTATTGTCTGTCTCATCTACTGGATTGTAAACCCTCTGCTAGGGCTTGTGTCTAGATATTCCTTCCCAAACTTCATAGGGTCCTAGGATTTTTTCCAGAGATGGCTGGATCTAGAGTGCATGATGCTGGGATTAAGGGTGTATAATTAGTCCACTGAATGGTTTAGTATCGCTGTAATCACAGCAATATAGACAAAGTATAAATGGGGCACAGAGGCGCTGTTACGGCTCACTTGTTGGTTTTGAAATCATCTATCTGCCATGCGCTATCCTGCTTTTCAGATCTATCTGCCCTGGATGCAGCCGATATGAACTGAAACTTCTACAGACTGTGAGCTTTTCTCATTTAACTTTGACATTATTTGGGTATTATTTTGTATCCATAATGAGAAAAGTAACTAAGATACCCCTAGATATGATTCTGTTTCTTTTATTGATTTTCATTATCTATTTCATTAGAAGAGTGCTTATCAATAGCAAGCACAAAATAAATGTTTGCTGAATTAATAAATAAATCATATCTTCTTTATGTTCACAAGACATCAGAAAGCCAAATTGCCACAAGTTGCCATCTTAGTTTAAAATATAAAGTGAATTCTGGGAGTTTGAGTCAGGAGGATTGCTAGTTTAAGCCCAGCCCAGGCAATTTAGCAACTTACTGAGAACTCATTTTAAAATTGGAAAAGAAGAGAAGAGTTGATTTTGAGGATGAAACTCAGTGCAAATGTCATGGGTTCAATATCCAAAACTGAAAAAAAAAATCCTGAAACAATATAGTTTACTCTGCTTGGTCAATATGATGTTTTGTTTTGTTTTGTTTTGTTTCATGTGTCTTCTTGTGGTCAAACTGTTGAGGTCAAAATAACTGGATTTTTGGACATTTGGCCCATCTTTAAGTTATCCATTCAGAAAGCTTTGTGGGCAGGAACTTAGATCCTGAAGCAAGTTATGAGGAAGAAAGTATTTTACTCTAAGTGCCTTGCACTTGCCAGGTAGGCACTGTGCCACTGAGCTCTATCCCCAGCCCAATAAATTGTTTAAATGGCAGAATCAAGATGTGATATACAACATGATTTAATGATTGTACTTATTTCTAGAAATATTCTAAAAATGTTTAAATAATATTCACTTGGAAATGGAGTGCTCAGGGCTCTTATCTTTACCCTATCATCATGTCTGTCTTTGGATAAGTCCTGTCACTTTCCTGGATCCTCAGTTTCTTCAAATATAAAATGTGAACACTGCACAGGCCACCTTATCATGATTTATATCTCTCCTACCAAAGGGAAAATAATTAGTTCAGCCAATTTTATGAGCAAAAGAAATGAACCAAATAATTTTTTTGTTGACCTATGAGATTTTAGATATTTATTTTCCAAATGAAAGCAACCATTCATCATCATTTTGTCATATGATAAAATAAATTGGAGCAATGATACTATTTGGAGAACTGGTCAGATGCGAATTTTGTCAATGGCATCCTTCGTATGCTAATGATTACGAAGTTGACATGGATGCAGTTGACATGGAGCACAATTAAGTGAACAAATACATGTAAAAAGAAATGGAAGAGGAAATAAATATGTAAAAATGGTGTATATATTCTTAAGTTTACTATAAATAGTAGTTTATCCAACATGGATTCTTAACAGACATATCCGTCGAATGTGTCCTCACCTAGATTTCAAGATTTCTTAGATTTCTTCTGAAATATCTCCTTTAGGCATATCATTCACAGATGCTAATAAGAATTTTATAATTTAGAAACAATGGAATAATATTCTAGTTGAGAAACATAATTTCTGAAGTATACAGAAGCTTGCTTCTTTTTCTATCATTGCTTTTTCTATCATTGGATCTTTGATTACTATCAAATAAATTATATTCATGTGGTTTTTAATTCTTTAAATCAGTATTCCAGTAGCTATTAAGGTAAACAGTAAACTGCATGAATTATACAAGTTCTTGTCTTAAAGGAATTTTTTATTTTTTGTAGTACTGGGGACTGAATCCAGGGGTGCTCTATCACTCAGCAACATCCCCATCCGTTTTTAGTTTTATTCTGAGACAGGGCTAGATAATTTTCCAAGTCTATCCAGAAGTTGCAGTTCTCTAGCTCCAACTCTTATGTAGTTGGGATTAGGAGCATGTGCCACTGTGTCTAGAGAGCGATTTGAAATCTGGTACGTAAGTATAAATGCTAATCACCTATTAACATAAGCGGACATTAAAAATTCTGGATGTGCTAGAGTGAATGGGATTGTCTTTAACCATGTCCCAAACAGAGAAAATGATGCTTTCTTGGAATTAACTAAATAAACAAAGAAAAAATTTGCTGAATGAGGTAGAGCAAAATGGCTAGTGAGAAACCCTGAGACTCAGCAAGTTCATGGAAATCTTGTGCATGGCAGTCATTCCTATGGGGGCATGAGGTGGAAAGTTAGTAGGTCCCCATAGACGGGAGAGGAATGTGCAGAGGGTCTATAATGATCTTATCAAAATAAGAAATTCTAATGAATCTGATGTTGGAGAAATAAGGGGGGAGTAGAATGAAGGGGAAAGAAAAAAATAAAATGTGTTATGTACGTGCACCACGTATATTAAGTGCAGTCATTAGGTACTGCATACGTATGTTACTAAAAGGAAAACAATAAGAATTTCTGCTCAGTGGACTAGCTTCTTCATTTTAATGTTTCCAGAATATCACTTTATCTGAGTGTCAAGAATGTTAGAGCTTTTACACACCAAGTGAGTCCATGGCTGAATCCTAACTTCACTCACTAAAATACCAGTTAAAATTAGTGCAATTCTTTTAAGAAATAAAAGACAATATTGTCTTTTATTTCTGCAACCAAGTTCTGAACAATTCTAAATCCATCTATAATATCTACATATCCATAATTGAAACTTAATTACTTCAATTATTCTTGTTAAATATTTTCTAGTAAGACCAATAATTATCATTGTTACTAGTAATAGAATTTTGGAACTAATATGTTATATCAATATTATATAAAGTATACTAGTTTAACTGTAATGCATATTTGTTTCATAAAATCAAATAAGTATTACTTTAAAAACTATCGTCTCATTATTAGAACATTAACTTGTTCTCTTACCTGTTGATGTCTGTGGCAGAGCAATTACTTCCTACTTCATGTGGTTCAGGGTAAGTAGAAAGGTAGAAAGTTTAAAGAGGCAGTCTTATCCTCCTGAATAAAATTTTTCAAGTGAAATCTAAGGAAAATAATTGTAGATTTGAATTTAGCTATAGCACCACAGTATAATAAACCAAAAATCCAACATGCTTCCCTTTTTCCTAAGTTCCTTCTTTGCTTTCCATCACATTTCCGATTATTTCCTCAGTATGGCAGCTACACAATACAAATGGCTGGACTTGTGCTTTCAGAGGTTTTAATTTACATTTTCTAGGTGTTTGCAATGGGAAGGTAAGTTTGAGACCACCTGTGCAGTTCAGTGTCCATCCATTTCTCAACTTGAATAAAACAACTCCCTTGAAGCCTTAATGTACAAAATCATCAACATGAAAATCAACACATTTCACACCCAAATATTTCACACCAAAATATCTGGACTAATGATATTCAATAACTGCTTTCCATCCTAGTAAAAATTTTTTTGACTATTTTAGGGTTATATGTCTTCGTCAAAGCCAGTTTGATGAGTTTTGCCAAACATATTATGAGCCTATTATGTAAGTCTATTATAGAAATGATTCTCTTACCCAACTCTTTGTCTCAAAAACTGAATAAATAAAAATAAAACCAAAAGTATAAAAATGGCAGTTCTCTTTCAACTATAATCCTAGAGGGAACAAGAAAATATTAAAATGTCAATTTAGGGTTTCCAGTTTTAGGGCCACTACATGTGGTCTTCCAAGACACTACTTTTTGGCAGTTTCCCTACCATAAAGAGGACACACAACATCAAGTTAATATTATCTCCTACAAAACCAAGTAATTCCAAGTATGTTTACCACTCAGAGTATGAACGTATGTCAGTTCATGAACTTGCATGTGAATTTTTCTTTGATAATCCTTTTCACATATTTCTTTCCCTCCTGCTGCAGAAGATACATATTAGAATGAAGCCCTCTTAACAGACATGAGACCCCTAAGGAGCCTTGGAGTGGTTTGGCAAAAAAGAAATCCCATGCTTGCTGTTTAGTGGGGCTTTCCCAAACCAGCATATCTCTAATTGCACCTTTCCCCTGGCTTACCCTATCCATCCCCTCCCAAACCTGCCTTTCCATTCTTCCTAATAGTCTTTTGTGTGTGCCGAAATGAATGTTATTATAGTGAGTACTGTATATTTACAGTGAGTTTCAAAGGATTTGGTAGACCAAAAAAATGTAGACATTTTATTAGTAATAAACCTTCCAATGGAGATAATATTTATAGAATGGTTCTGCATGTTTGTATTTTCAAAGATAAATAAACTGAATAATATCCAAACATGATATTCAACGTGTCAGTTTCCAAGTACATTGGCAGTTAGCATTCATGCTTTCTACATACTTATTCTATAAAGAATAAAAGTTAGGCATTAGCACCAATTCCCTGGGGAATTGTATCTTCAGCATTATTTCTGAATGATCGTCTTTTGTTTATGGAAGGTATAATATAATACTCGGAGGAAAATGAACAATTACAAATATATGAAAAGTTTCAATCTCTCTTTTCTTTGTTTCTGATTAATGGAATATATGTAAAGATGAATTTTTCAGTTTTGTTCTTCTGTGTTCTTCAGGAGCTTTTGTGCTTGTTCATTGCTTCATTTGTTTTTCTTCTTTTCTGGAAAGCAACAAAATGTCCAATTTCTCTCATTTTCAGATCTAACTATACATTTGTATTCACATCCTCAAAGATGGAATGGGAAATGTAGGTTTCTGATTTTCTAGGTGTCTTGGTTACTTTTCTCTCATTGCTGAGACAAAATCCCCAACCCAAAGTTAAGGAAGGAAAGCCTTATTTGGCTTACAGTTTGTGCAGGTTTCCCTCCATAGTCAGCTCCCACGGAAGGGTGGCATGGCAGAGGGGCAACATTTCAACACAGCAGCCAGCAAAAAGCAGCAAGAGCCAAAGAGGGGAGAACAAGCCTCTTCTCCCTTGAATTGTAAGCAGGCTACCATCCTCTCATCCCTCCCAGGTGGCTGTAGCACTCATACCACCTCTGTACCTTCCTCTTGAAGGATATTTACAAAGTAAGGACCCTAGATCCCTGCTGAGTCTCTTAGTTAAACTTCTAAATTGCTCAAATTGACACAGTGTATCAACCATAACATTAGTTTTTGAACTTTGGTGAAAATCAGACACCCTGAGCTTCTCTGTGACATAGTAGAAGAGTTCCTGATCAGGATTCAATCAGACAGCTTTTATCCAGATGGCCACTAGTGGATTAGTATGCAATCAACCTTCATAAAGCTCCAGTTTATTCTATTTAAAAATGAGAATACCATTCCCTGACTGTTTTAAGACTTTATGAAGACATTGTGAGCCAGGCCCCTTTCACATGCACAGTCTGTACACACTCCATCTCTCTATTCATCAATGCATGGTCCAAGTCTATGGGCCCACTGATGATACTAAATCAGAGCTTAAGGTCCTTTTATGACCCATTCCAAGTAAATTACCATGATAAGCATGGCATATATTCCATACAATGTTTGTAAATCTTTTACAGCTCATTGCCCAGAACACAGTTCGAAAATTCTGATCTGCAGTGTCTACTGATTTCTGTGATGTAAATATACCTACCTTATCAACTTCAGGTTATTAATCTGACATCACTGGAAGTACAACTTGTAAGAGATGCACAGTGAGTGCATCATTATGCAGTGTTTTCTCTGTTCAAATAGATGTAAATATCTTTAAGAACATAGGTAGCATTGAAATGTAAAATAATTAAGACCGAGTTGCATTTATTACTTTTGGGTACATTTTATTTAACTGAACTAGTATATGATTTGTTAATGATGATGTAGCTGAGTAATAAGCTTTAAAAAATTCCTAAAAATTTAACTTTCTATCCTCACAAGCCTTCACCAGCAGGCTCTTTCAGACTTCTGCAAATTCATGGGGATTCTTTGAAGTTAGCAATGTGAACTAGAAATAAAGCTAACCATCCCTCCAAGGACAAAGTGCACTGCCGCAAAGGATAAGTAAATCCTTTACAACATGTGTAAGCAGTCAAGTAAATGTGAGTGGCATGGTGCTAAGTAGTGAAAGCTTGTTGTAAATACAATGAGACCCCAGGGAAATCATTTCTCAACTAATTCGTTGAGGACAGATCCCACTGGCTGGAGTTTACCCCTAGGGAACTGGAAACTAGTCTTCACCCCAAGACCACCCTGCCCTAGAAAGATTGAGAACAGAGTACAGTCCATTTATTAAAAATTGGTCTCACTGTAAGGGGATACCTCCCAGTGGAGTGACTCTTTACATCTATATTTTAACTTATTTTAATTTCATATTATTTTTTATTACCTAAAATGGTTTTGCTTGTTTATTAGTTTGTTTTGCTTTATACTTGTGTGCTTGTATGTCTTTATCATGAAGAATGGGAAAGTTTATCAAGAAATTCAACAAAATAATCATTTTTTTTCAGTTTGAAAATGTACAAATAAAATGTAAATCCTCTCTGCATAATCATTAAAATAATTCAGGATCAGGACATTTAAAGAATACATTTCTCAGAGAATGGAATGTTCGTTTTCTTTAATTCTTCTAAGGCCTTTTCCTAGACCATGCTGGACATTCAAACCACCTGTCTTCCACAAAGACATTGCTTAATCCCTTAGAAGGTAATTTATCTCTTTCACTGTGTAAGTTTCACCTCCCAGGGTTTCAACCTATATCCAGGCCAAGATAATTGATGACCTTATTACTACACTTTGAGCTCTGCTGGTGGCATGCTGAGACTTATTTCCTTGAGGCAGAAACCTAATGACCCACCCCTTCCATCCTAAACTCCAATGGAGATTTCAATTTCTTTGTAAATCATAGTAAAAAAGTCACAAAATGATTTTGTAGAAATGAAATGTAAATTTGCATATACCCATTTACTTGAGAGAGAAACTGTGTCACAGAAGATCACTGGAATATGCCTCTGGAATTTCATTTTCATATTCACATCCAAATATTTATGAAATACTGATTTTTACTCTAAAAGGAATTCTAAAATTCTCTTAAATTTTAAATACTTTTATTGTTTCTCACTCTTTAAATGTAGTTTGATTCAATGGAAAGTAAGGCTTTGCACTTGTATTCTCAATCTCACTGTAAGACAAAATCTAACTATATTCCAGCTCTATATATTCTGTATTTGCTCCAAATACAGAATTTCTCTTAATCAATTATAAGAAAAAAGCAACTACATGGATTTTTCTAACTATTTAAAAAATCCAAATTATTTTACAGATGCCAGGTCTTGAAAATATAAGTTGGTTGATGTCTTTCAGCCTTTCCTGCTTAATTCACATCCCTTTCAATCCTTCTCACACTGACTCAGCTCGGGAGGGTTCCTCTCCATTGGTCTATGTCCCTGCCCCTGAAACTCTCCCTTCACAGTGTTCACTCTCATCTGTGATTACTTTTCTTTTGCATTTCTTGCTTATCAGTTTATTTTCTTACCATGTCCACTCTTAAATTTCATGTCAGGTGGTCAGTTTGGAGTCAGTTCTGGTTTTCATATCCATAATCGTGCACAGGTTAATAAAAGGCTGTTCCAGTATAATGTTGTGACTGTAGTTACTCATAGTAACTAGAATTCATGAAAATTGCTTAAAAAAACAGATATTAAGTGTTCTTGCTAAAAAAATAAAGTATATGAGATAATGCATATGTTAATTAGCTTTATCTAAATATTTCATAACATATATTTCCATAAAACAAACATATTTTAATCTAATTGTAATTGAATGGGTTATAGGAATTTTAAATAAACAAGTAAATATAAATTTCTTTCAAATTAATGGATAACAGGTAATTCGATACAGTTCTCTATCACAGTATAAGAAACCTAAGAATATATTTGTTTTTCAGTACTGGAATTGAGTTCAGCATCCTCAGTGTGCTTTTCTATTTCTTTTCTTTTTCTTTTTTTCTTTCTTTCTTTCCCTCTCCTTTCCTCACCTCTTCTCCCCTCGGCCTCCCCTCTCCTCTCCTCTTCTCTCCTTTCCTCTTCTTTCTTTCTTTCTTTCTTTCTTTCTTTCTTTCTTTCTTTCTTTCATTCTTTCTTTCTTGTGTCATGGTCTCCCTAAGTTTCCTAGGTTTCCCTCAGATATATGATCCTCCTGCCTCAGCCTCCAGAGTACCTAGATTACACTCAGCAAAATGATGATGTTTGAAATTACATGTGCCAGGTAGATTGTGTACACTGTAATCCCAGTATTGGGAAGGAAAGGACAAGAGAATCACCCCAAGTTCTAGGCCAGCCTCCCCTACTTAGTAAATCCAAGGCCAGCCTGAACTATATAGCAAAAGAACATCTTCCATAGTTAAATGTGTTTTAAATAATATGCACAAATATAAATTATATCTATTAATAAGATACATTGTGTAATATTTATATCAGATCCAACATATCTAGTTCTCCAATATTTATCTTTTCTTCATGATGAAATTGTTTGTAATCTTTTCTTCCACCTTTTCTGAGATTTACTGTATATAATTGTTATTTATAGTTCCTTTACCATGAAATAACATGCAATAACCTCCTGGAATTTCAACATCAGCCGGTCAAACTTCATACATCTTACCCACCCTACTCCGGGTTCTGATCAGCGCCATTCTACCCTCCACTCCTATGCTTGCACTTATTTTTTTTATTTTTTACCCATGGATTTTTAGGTTGTATCCCTTTCTTCTCAATTCTGAATGTGTCACAAGGATGATGATCTCTTTTTAACATTCTGGTTTTATTTCTTTTGGTTATATACATGGAGGTTGTGTAGCTGCATCTTGAAATGCTTATCTTTTAAATTTCTGGGTAACCTCTGTACCATTTTCTATAACGGCGGCACTGATTTACATGAACAGTAGCATTGTACAAGGATCCTCTTTTTTCTGTATCTCTGACAGTACTTTTATCTTCTAGTTTTGAAAATACCTGTTCTAACTACAGTGAAGTGATGTTTCAGAGGGATTGTTAGATGTACAGTTTGCAAATATGGTCTTTTATCCTGTAGTTGTTTCTGCTCTCTGTTTATTATTTGTTGTGCAGAAAATGTTTAGCTTGTTGTATTCATGTTGGTTTATTTTGCTTTTGTTTCCTTTGAAGATTAATGTTTAGAGTTTTAATATAAGCATTATATGTTGAGTTGACATGTGTCTTCCTCCTTCCCAAATTTGTGTTTTTAACTTCTAGTGCCCTGTTCTTCAGAATTTGTCTGTATTTAGAAATAATGTCTTTAAAATTGAAACTAAGGTAAAATGAAGTTCTACCAATGGGCCCTAATGAAATGTGACTGGTGTCCACAACAGAAATGGAAATTAGGACACAGAGAAATTAGAACACAGAAATAAACAAAATGAAAATTAAATCTTCTATTTTCAAGCTAAGGGAAGTGACCTCAAGAGAAAATAAACCTGCAGACAACTCCATGTCAGACTTCTACTCTTCAGGATCTGAGAAAGTAAGTTTTCATTCTCTAAGGCACCCGTTATGGCAACCTTAGCAAGATAGGTCAGTTTTAATGTATCTTCCACATTTTTATGTATTGTTATTTTAAATTATAACCCATTTCCCTTTCAATTAATTATTAGGTGGTTTATTGGGAACCTTATCAATATTTTATACAATTAATAAATAATTGCATATTGTCAGAATAATTTTCTTTTATTCATTTAAAAGATATTTTGCTTGTTTCTTTGTTTTGGTATAGTCCAGGAGCACATATTGGTTTATGATCTAGAATACAATTTATCTATGATTTATCAATATTTTGTCTTTACTTAAGAATAGTCAATGTTCTGGTGTTGATGAGGGTAAATGTTCTTAACTGTTTATTGGGTCAAGTTAACACTTGTAAGATTTCTCTATGAAACTTGATCTGTGACTGTACATTTTGTCAATCTCTGAGAAAAGAACATTATTCCTAAAATCCAATTTTAATATATTTCTTCAATTAATTCTGTCAACTTCTTCATGTTTTCTATTCTGATACTAGGTGCATACACTCGTAAGATTATTATGCCTTTTTATATGTTAACATGAGTTTCATTTTAGTAAAACCCCCCATGTTTTTTTTCTTAGAAGCTTGTCTATATTATTACTTTTTCACCTATTTTTAGTGGGTAAATGTTATATCTTTCCAAATTTTTAGCAAATATACATT
>PVLA01010521.1:0-62561 GCA_004027455.1 Hydrochoerus hydrochaeris | reverse complement strand
AATTTTAATGGGAGTTGTGGTTATTTGAGAAATGAAGTCAATTGAGTCTTGTACAATACATTTTTGGTAAAGGAAATAAATTAGGAAAAAACCAGAGCGCATCTAACTTGGGAAGGCTACGTATTTGAGTTATATATGCAAATGTGTGCTGGATTGCTGATGACCAATCAATAGAGGACATCCCTATTTGGCATTCTTCGAGTCAGGACAGAGCTGAACTATGGTCAGTCATTTCAGTTGAATATTTGGTTTAGTGCGGGCAAGGTGGCAGGAGGAAGCCCGTAGAACTGAAAGGATCAGTAGGAGGCAGAAACACCTTTGAGTCCTTTTAGTCTAACTAGTACAGCCAGTATCTAGCTGTGGGGCTTTGGGCCAATCACTTAATACTGCTGACTTCTAAGGCCCACATTTGGGAAATTACAAACGTCTCTTTCCTTGTTTATAAATGATGTGCTCGGGTGGAAGAAAAACAATTTGAAAGGAAATGCACTATAGATGGCTGTTAACCATTCGGGCATCTTCTCAGCGTGGCCAGCTCAGGATTCAGGACACTCAGCTGCTCTCTTTAAGTCACCTAGGGGCTCATGAATGGCCGGTTTGTCTCCGCAGCAGTGTTTGTGGGAACACAGAATGCCTTGGAAGAGCCAGGGTTTCCTGCTACTCAGCTGCTCAATGCTGGAGAATCCAGTGTCTTCAATCACTGTCACAGGTTTATTCCTGAAATGGGAGTGGAGACTTCCCAGAGGACATTTCCATTAAGCAACAGTGAAAACATTTGCTTCAATAAATAATGATCCTCAAGTACCAGTCTCATCATCCTTTTAATCTGTCTGAAGCTCTGGGCAGTGCTGATCCTGCCTCCTTCTTGAAACTTCTGCCATGACAGCCATGACCGTGCTGTGAGACTCGAGGTCATCACCCGCCACAGGCTTCCCTGACCTACCCTCCTGAGTCCTTCTTTCATCTGGTCTTGCAGAGGTGGTATCTGGAAAGTTACTCTTTTTCTCTTTCTTTTTCCTTCTCTTTTACCTCCTTTTCTCTTCTCCCTCCCAACCCCCTGCATTGCCTTTCATCTTTCTTGTCATGGAGATTAAAACCCAGGGCCTTCATACTGATCTATGTCCCTTATTTGAGGGAGCATTTCACTAATGGAGGCTGAAACTTGGCATCAGGGAGGCTGAAACTTGGTATCCTCCTGCCTCAAACTTGGCTTCCATCCTCAGCCTCCAGAATTTCTGGGATTACAAACAAGCACCACCGCACCCAAGTCAGAGTTGCTAACTTTGGTTTTATCTTCTGTTCCTCACACTCTTTCTTGGAATCTCATTACTGCATATGATTCCACCTCTCTCTGTTCTTCTAAATCTAGGTTTTAGACTTATTTCATTGCTGAAACTCCAAAGACCCACAGGCCATTTCTGCTTGGCTTCCTGCTGGCTTCTACAGTGCTACATATCCTGAACCAGACTCACTTCCTCCTCACTAGTAACTGACTTTAGTCATCTTCTTGAATTTTCTGTGTCAATGACATCACCAATTCAGCTA
This sequence comes from Hydrochoerus hydrochaeris, assembly GCA_004027455.1. NCBI lineage: Eukaryota > Metazoa > Chordata > Mammalia > Rodentia > Hydrochaeridae > Hydrochoerus > Hydrochoerus hydrochaeris. Next base: position 61,016 of record PVLA01010521.1, on the reverse strand, counting down.
GTTAGTGAGGGGCTTTGGCATCATGCTGCTCCTCTCTTAAACCTCATGTCCGTGTCTAACTAGTTAATTGTCAAATTCCATCCATTTACCTACAGAAGACTCTTGGATTTCTAACCTTTCAAAGTGTATGTTTCCAAGTGCTTTATTCTTGTGCTCACCACAGTTGCCAGAGTTATAGTCTTACCTAACTAATGTGACCACGTCACTCAGGTCAAATCTTTGACCACTGTTTCTAGCATAAAGCCCGTCATGGTTTATGTCAGTGGCCCTCCCAGTCTCATGCAACCACGGACGTGGCTGAATCTAGCGTTTGTGATTGGTTCATTGTCTAGTGCTCAGATTGGTGGTGTGAGTGCTACACCCACCCAGGGGTGGAACCAGCATACAATGTAATGGCAGGAAGAAGGCATGTCTTCTCTCATTTGCTGTTTGTGCTTGCTGTTTACAGGGGCCCACCATGCCACTCTGTTGCTTGGAGCCAACTGAGTATGGACTAAAACCTCCAACCTGTAAGAAATAAACCTTCACTTCCCTAATTTCAGATGTTGGGTATTTTATTTCAACAACCACAGAGAAAACTAACCAAAACAAAGCCTAACTCTTTAGCATGGCATGGGAATGGTTTCAGGATTGAGTCTCTCTACATCTTGAGTCTCCAGCTACACTGACAATATGCTTCACACTTGAGTCACACTGGCATCCTTGTCATTTATTCATTCAATTCCTTTAGCCCAGAATTCAGGTAGAGACATTAATATTCATTAAAGAGCTCCTGTAATACCATTCAATAATGTCTGTTGGGTTGAAATATGATTATTAGCCTTCCTCCCAAGCATAGATATGAATTACTTTGTATTTCCAAATAATTAGCAAGGTACCAGGTGAAAAATAGATATATGAGAAAACATTCACTTGGAAATGAAAGCTTAAGAATTACTAGTCTATATACTTTGTTCTCCCAGAAGCCACAAAGTAGTTAAATAAGTAGTTACATAAATATAATTAGCATTCTTTACAATCCAATGTCATGAATTGTTACCCATTGAGGAATATGGTTATCTATAATAATGGTATTGACGTTATTAGTTGCAAACCACTCTTTTATTCACTAACATCTGAATATTGGTAATAATGAATGTTTTAAAGTTACTTATGACTTTATGTGAAATTTTGTATATCTGGGACCCTCATACTTCAGTGTTACTTTCTTGTTCTTTGCTTCATTCTTGCAAAATTACATTATACAACCTATACAATACATTAGATGTTTAAATCTGCATTACAAATGATAATGTGAATATCTCTGATGTGAACACTTTAATAACTGCAAATTTGGTTCAATTTATAGGAATTTACTTATGCATGAATACAGTATTTTCATTGGAATAGTTTTTTAAATAGTCCTATTTTTGGTTAGGAGAACACCAAAATTCTAAGTGTGTGAGGGCAGACTTGGTGTTGCATACCCATAATCCCAGCACTCAGAAATTGATGCAAGAGGATCACTGTGAGTTCAAGGCCAGCCTGGGCTACAAGGTGAGTTCAAAGTCAGTTTGCATAGTGAGACCATTTTAAAAAGTAAAAAAAAAAAAAAAAATTTAAATTTGCTTTTGAAGAAACAATTTTTTTCTTAAAATGATATTTGCAATATAGGTTAAATAGAAATCAGTCAAAGAAAATCAACTAAGAAAAGGAACTATGTATCTTCTTAATTGAGTTCGAGCAAATATATTTATTATTTTGTGAACTAGCAGAAAAATGCATTGGAATTAACGTAATAATAAATGTATACCTTAATAAGTATGTAACTCTTTACACTGATACATCTAGGAGATAAATAATGCCTTCTTAGTTAAGGGTCAGAGTAAGTATAATTGCTTTTTTTAGTCTGAGGTACCGGGTCTACTACTAGTTGATTCAAAATGAACATTTTGACCATGACTACTCTCCCATTGTGGAGAGGATGAAAAATTCGTTGAAAGCATAGTCATTAGGGTCAATCAGATTGCAGTTCAAGTCACCATTATTGTGACCTTACACAAATGACTGTGTCTTTTTCAGAATCAATTTTGTGATCTGTAGAATATTCATTCAATTATTTCACAATATTCATTGAGCAACTACTACATACCAAGTTTTTTCTAGATAACTGGGAAGTAACAGTGAATAAAGCAGACAAAAGTATCAGCCTTCATGAATCTGATCTCTAGTGGGGCAATAGTAACAAAACCTTCCTTACATGTTTTTTGTTTTAACACAATGCCCAGCACCTTGTACATGTAGTAACTAGTGAAAGTGCCCAGATTAGTTAGACAAGCACAGAGAAAAGGTGCTAGGTAGAGTGGAGTGACGTGGCCTGGGGACCAAGTAGGTTGGGGCCATGATGTAGAGACTGAGGTTTGTCAAGTACTTACTATGTCAGAATTTTTATTAGGGGCTTTAAACTTACAGCCAGCAGGTATTGGGAGGGAATGAGTTTATTCATTTACTCATTCATAAAACCCCCTTTGTGAGGATCTTTTATACCCCAGGCATTGTGCTAGCTATTGAAGAGAGAAAGATGAGTAAGACGTAGGTCCTCCTGCATGGCAGCCCTCACCAACAACGACTGTTCAGCAGAGAACAGGCCAAGGGAGGGCAGAGCAGGGGCATCTCCAGTACCCAGCCTCATCTGCAGGGCTGGGAAGAATGATGCCCACTGGGAACATCTCTGCTTGGTTTAGGGGTGACTCCAGTCTCCAATCAGCCACCCATATCTATCCCTAAAGTAGCTGCTAGATACTGGAAAGTGTTACAGGGTAGGAGATATTTTCACATTTCTGAAAGTAAGTTTTGGGAGAGAAATGGAGAACAGTGCAAATACAAGTTGGGTATTTCTCTAAACCTACCCTCTCACCTTGTAGGTGGACCAGGAGAGAAGGCTTGTGTTTGGGTAGCTGAACTCTGGCTTTGTTATAATTGAAATCATCTCTTTAATTAGAAAAATTAATTCATTTTTGGAGGAAGTTATTTTTCATACTCAAGAGAGCTGTAGCAGAGAATTTTAAAGGTCTCTCCCTGCTCTGAAGCTCACCATTTTCTGTGTAGGAGGGTAGATGATGGTATAGTAAAGAACCTCTGTAGGTACGTGGGAATGCAAGGTTGTACTTAGACATGTTCATGTATGTTTCTTGTTGATTATTTTTGGTCGTTTGTTTCTCTAGTGTGCATATGAAGCAGGAACACTTTTAAATTTTGTTGGAGATAGTTGTTCATTGTGATGCACTAGAATTTAGTTTCCTATTTTTCTCCCTTTGAGATGAAGAACATAAATACCAAAAGGAGATTGACCATGAAATTTTATTTATTTCTACATTGGCATTGGGAACTGGAATAATTCTCACCATCCCAAATAGTTTCCCAATTTACTTTGTCTTTAAAATTCTTGTACACAACTTTTTCATTTAAATTTTAAAATGTTGACCCCTGGGAAGTAATAATAGTTCAGAACTGTTTTTAAACAAAAGGCCTTTGGAGAGTAACTAAATTTTCAATTTGAGTCTTAAAACTTGTCAAAAAAATTTTTTTGCTTTATCTACCCCTGCATAATTCTGGGTTCCTTTTTATGATGAGAAACTCCTTAATTTATCTGATAAGTATGCTCCTAACATAGTAATCAAATTGTATTTAAAATGTTTTAGGAGTTCCTGTTTAAAGACTTCTATTATAAGTTTATTTAACAGTGCAACTTATTTGACCCTAATTTATTTTTGTATGCTTAGATTTTAACCTATTAGGTTTTCTAAAAGTCACATTAATTAGCCATTGGATATATTCCTTTTTATTACTCTATAAATCTAGAGCTATGACTTTAAAATTTTTAAGTCCAGAACCTCAGTTGCTATTAGCATTAGTGTAGTTTTCCTTTATTTACAATGTAATTTATATCCAACATAATATATATCTATATATATGCACGTATATATTCAGTACATAGTTAATGACCTCATTAATTTAAATAAAAGATTGAAGATATTCATTTACTGATCATAGATCTATAAACTTTGGCTATGGATATTGATGTATTTGTGGACGTTTATTCACTAAATATTATTTACTTAATGCCTAACATGTGCCAGGCACTGAACTAACAGCACTGGGTATGTAAAATGTGATATATAATCTCCTATCAGAACTTGCAATTTATTAAAAAAAACAGATATACACACATAAAATGTTGCATGATATAAGACCTACATTGCAATGCAGGTCAATAACCTAAAGGAGTATTTCCCAATTATGATACGTGAGATAATTTTAGGTAACTGATACAAATTATCTTTTTTTATGTGCATGGTTATATTTTATTGTTTATACATTTACATTAACTCCTGAAGGTTACTGCTTTTCTACTATAACTATGATCTAAAATTCCCTATACAATGAAATATATTTAAATAAAAATGTAGGAATCAATTTTAAGAAAATATTAAAGACAAAAATATGGCAACATGTGAATACAAAAAGAAAAGAAATGGCGAAGGGTGTGTGAATGCTGAGATTTGGGCGCAGAGGAGAGGAGTGTCTGCAGCCATCTGCACCAAAGCAGTCTGCAGCACAGCCAGAGGAAGGAAACCTCCCAGTAGCCTGGCGCTCAGGGAAGGCTCCTGGGAGAAAGAAGGAGCTGAGTTAGGGAAGAGAGCAAGGAAGACATCCTGTGAGCTTCTCACCGAGATGAAAGAGCCCAGAGCCAGAATTCATATTAGATGACTGTAGGGGAGAGTTCAGAGTGGAGGCTCTGAGTAGGGCAGGATGGAGGGGAGGCGGCCAGTGCTGGCCAGAAGGGGGAAGACTGTACAGGGCTTTGAATGTCAGGCTGAGAGACCTGGGCCCTTCCTGGTTTTTAGGAGGTGAAGCATTTTACTCCACCTGGGCCAGCATCCCCAAGGGATGGATGATCAGAAAGGTTGTGAAAAGCCTTCTGGATGACGTATGCCTGCAAATGAGAGATTCCCAGGATTTTCCTTCCTGAAGGCTTTGCTGTGTGGAGCCGGTGTCATCTTTACCACTGATGGTGATTCCATAGCAGCTCAGGACCAAAAGGACAGCTAGGCAGGAGGCAGCATTGCAGAGCCCTTCAAGGGGGCTGTGCTGAAGCAGGGCTGGAGCACAGGATGCTGCTGAGTACTCAGGATAACTTGCAGCAATTTTACTTGACTATTTTCTCTAAATAGCTATGCTGTACGTATGAAAGAGTTGTAACACTGTGGTATGAGAGTTGTTGTAATGCCATTATTCCCCTCTCTGGTAGTTTTTCTGTTTTAGATAATTATATATGTGTGAGGCAAGTCTCAAGTTTCTCTTTACAAAGTTTGCCTTAATTCTCTCATGTGGTTTTACTTTGGGGAAGCTTGGGCATTTTCAGCCCCTAGGAGTATTCCCCTTGAGTTTATTTAGAGGTATGTTCAAATATAAATTTAACTCTTAAAAAGTCAAATTTATAAAAATGAACATTAATATATTGTAATGATTTATAATAAAATTCCTTCATTAGGCTGCACTTTTTTCAATTTGAAAAAATTCATAAATAATGAAATTCTCTGTTTATTTCCTATTCCTTTGAAATGTTCTTATTCCACGTAAGCTCCAAAATGGCATCTTTAGCTTCTTAGTAACAAGGTGATATAAAAATGGAACTATTTTCAAACTGTCCCTAGCTCTACTTCAATGAGAACATGGTTGCTTTAATTAATTAACTTACTTGTTTATATTTTTTTATCTAAAGAAAAAAAATGAAACAGAAAGAGGATAGAAATAATACAAAATTTCAAAAACAAAACAAAACAGAACATAATAACCAGTAAGAAATCACTAGTTGGTAATTACATACTTTCCTCTTAGAAGTAGTTGTTCAAGTTACAAAAGTAAAGCCTACAAAGTGGACATATAAACAGTGAGACTGCAACCAGTTCTGTTCATCTATCCAACAAAAACTTAGTAATATGGTTATCAATCCTACACACTTAAACATACATGCAGTTATATCCTTTAGAATACTTTCTTTTCCTCTCTTTTTTTCTTTACAATAACTGTAATGCATTCTAGTAAACTGTTTAGAAGTTCTACACATGTATAAGTCTTTACACGTATACCTATCCTTTCTGTATTAGAGGGAGAAACAAATCAAAACAAGTCAACAACACAAATTCCTACAGAAACATGAAAAGGACATATAAAACCACAATACTAGGTGATCTATGGTAGTTACTATGATGTCTGTTATTTCCAATAAAGTTGTCTATATTGTCAGACATAGTATAATTAAACTTAGCAGTACATAACACTATTAATAAAAACCAAACATTGGAGACATTATAGGACTTCAAAGACAATTAATAATCAAACCAGCATGGGTATCCTATTGAATCTTGTCATCTTCAGAGTAGTTGTCTCTACTCTCAGACTTGATACTCTCAAGAATACCAGATTTGAATAAATCAGTCAAGACAAAACAGCAATATAGCCAATCTTCTCTGCCTCATCTCTGCTATGCTATTTTTCTGTCATTACTGTTTACTTTTCTCCTTCATTCCACTGTCTTCCCCTTTCATTGAGGCCTTTCTGCCATTGTTCCTGGAATCCTGATGATTTTCTTCTCTCTAGAATGTCCTTCAGTATTCTTTGTAGGGTTGGATTGGTGGTCACGAACTTCCCCAGTTCCTCTTTGTTGTGGAAATATCTTGTCTCTCCATTAATTTTGAGAGACAGTTTTGCAGGGTATATCAATCTGGGATGGAGGTTATTTTCTTTCAGGGCTTGGAATATTTCACTCTTGATTTGATAGTTTTCATCGAGAAGTCTGCTGTGATTTTGATGAGTTTCCCTTTATAGATAATCTGTTTGTTTTCTGTGACCACATTTGATATTCTGTTCTTGTGATGGATTTCTGGGATCCTGATTATTATATGTCTGGGTGTAGGTCTGTTTTGGTTGTAGCTGGCTGGAATTCTGTATGCCTCATATATCTGAATATCACTTCCGTTTCCTATGTTTGGGAAGTTTTCCTTAATTATTTCTTTGAATAGCCTTTTTGTTTCACTTGTATTTGTCCCTGCATCTTCATTCACATTTTTTATTCTTAGGTTAGGTCTTGTCATCTTCTGGCCTTTGTGTCATTACTTCCTGGTTCCTTGTTATTTTAAGAGATCCTTCCTTTCACGGTCATACATTGCAAATCTATCTTCAAAGTTTGAAAGTCTGTCTTTAGTTTCTGTTAAGAAGTTTTGCCAGCTTTCAATGGAGTTTTTAATTTCCTGATATTCTCTTTGGATTTGTTTCATGTATTCTAGATTTTGTTTATATTCTTCATCAAAGGCTTCTCTCCTTTCTCTGGGTTCCTCCATTCTTCCATTTGTGTCTTCTTGAGGATTACCCAGTGTTTCTTTTATTAATCTTCTTATATCTTGCTAAACCTGAGTTAGAATTTCAGATTTAAATTTGTCAATGGGGTCACGGAAGTATTTCTTTATTTCTGATGAGGCTGTGTCTGATATTGCATGTTTGTGGACCTTAACCTCCTCCGCATTTACCTCTCCTGGACTTACTTTCCCTGGTTTAGTGGTTGGAGGCCTTTTGCTATTTCTCTGTCTTGTCATGTTTCTGGTTTCTTTCAGATGGGTAAGTGGCAGAGGTTTCCAGGCCTTTCGTACTTCTTACAGTTTTTTGTTTTGTTTTGTTTTTCAGCGCACTAGCTCTATTTGTTTATTTTTAAGACAAGTTCTCATTGTGTAGTCTAGGCTGATCTTGAACTCACTATGTAGCCCAGGCTGACTTTGAATTCATGGTAATCCTCCTATCTCAGCTTCCCAAATGCTGGGATTACAGGCATGTGCAACCATTTCTGGCTAACTTATTTTTTTATATCTGCCCTTTAATGATTCTGTGAACCTCTAAATAAAGAGAAAAATATAATGAAACCTCTAAGTGTTGAGTTACTTCCCCAGTTGGCTCAGAGACCAAAGCAATAATGACAACTATTGTTTATCATCCCTAGTCAAAGGTGCTGAGACACTGATAACCCTTTGGTGACATATCAATGAACGAGGACATCACTGTCTAGGCTAAGGTCAAGGCTTAGTAATTTATAAAAAGAAGAGCAATGTTTTATTGAATTATTTTATTAAAATTATAGTCTAATCATTTATTCTATTCACAAACATTAATATTTATAATACCATAAATTTTGAAGGTATTACAAGTGGGATATAAGTTAAAGAAATGAAATATGTATCTAAATTTCTCACTGATACTTGATAAACTTATATCTTTACTTTTCCCTTATTTGTTTGATCCTCTGCTTAATTTTACTTTTAGATGTCCAATTGCTACATCAAATTTAATATGATCTCTATACCAAGTTTTCCCTATTTTAAGAAAGGACTTCACCATTCCCCTGGGTTGTTCAATCTCAAAAACCTTTTTGTCAGTGCTTAAATTAATCAATCCACCAGGAAATTGTTTTAACTCAAAATACATAGTAGGTCCTCCGTATTCATGAGTCCTGCTTTATTATAGTTTTTTTTTTTTTTAAAAAAAAAAGCCTTGTTATCTCCAGGAGCTTGATAGCTTGATGGCAGGATCCCCAAGGATACTGAAGTCTTTGGATGCTGAAATCTCTTATATAAAATGGTGTATTATTTGCAATAACCTTTCTTTCTCCCATCTCCCCATCATCATGGCTATCACACTGGTCATGATCCATTCCACACAGTTCTTGTTTGGACTATTGGAATACTTTCCTGATATCTGGCCCATCTGGGAATGCTCTGTAGCTGCTCCCCACAGAGTAGCCAGAGGGAGTTTTGTAGAAAATGTCCATGGGACCTTTATGTTTAAACACTTTTTTCTATGCTAATTCTCAGCCCTGGGTTTGGAGGTCCTGCACACTGGGCCTGTCTCCTCCTGAGACTCCTCTCCTACTCCTTCCATCATGTTCAGGACTCTCCAGCCATTGGAGTCTTCTGTTCCTGGCACATGACAAGCTCGCTTTCTCAGCTGTGACACTTCTCCCTCCTGTTGGAACTCTCAGTCCCCCCCCCCCAGATACACTGCTTCACTCAATGCCCCTTCCAAGAGGAAAGCTTCTGGCCATTAGTCCCTTCACTTTGTAACATTCTTTCAGCAAAATGATCTCAATTGCTTACTGGCTTCCTTGTTTGTTGTCTTTCTCTACCTCCCCCCTTCTGAAGTGTGAGCCACCTGAGAACAGCAGCCTTAACTTCAGTGGAACCGCTCATTCTCAACAATTAGCACTGTAGCTGGAATGCAGTAGAGTCGTCCATTTTGTTCATTTAGTCAGTTTATGAACCCAGTGCTTCTCTTTTTTACTTCACAAACCGAAGGAGGGAAATCTTTAGTTCTTTTTCTCAGATTCTTTCTATTCACTCTTATTAATACATCAATCTCTATTTAACTCTAGAATGAAATTATACAGATAGGCAGAAAAATATAGGACTTCTCTACGAGACCCAGCTCTGAGAGTTGCTTAGTTTAAGGAATTTTGTCCTTTCCTTAAGGCTTGGCACTGACGACATTCACCAAAGGTCTGAGAATTTCCCTTTTGATAGCTATTTTTTTCACTTCCATTTTGATTTTAGTTTAGTGCATGGTGAAAGATATAGGTTTATCATGTGGAAAGCCAGTTTTTCCAGGACTATTTAGTAAAGAGGCATTCTTTCCTCCAGTGGATGTGTTTGGCCCCTTTGTCAAAGATCAGATAGCTGAGTGTGTTTGGAGTTGTTTCTGAATCTTCTAATCTGTTCCACTGATCCTCAGGTCTGTTTTTTGCCAGTACCATGCTGTTTTTATCACAGTAGCTTTGTAGTAGAGTTTCAAGTCAGAGATTGCAGTCCCCCCCACTTTACATTTGTTGCCCAGAATTTCCTCTGCTCTTCTAGGTCTCTTCTGATTCCAATTGAATTTTTGGATTGTTTTCTCTAATTCTGTGAGATATGCTGTTGGAATTTTGATTGGGACTACATTAAACCTGTATAGCGATTTTGGAAGTATGGTCATTTTCACTATATTGGTTCTTCCTACCTAACAGCAAGGGATATCATTCTATTTTCTGATATCCTCTTCAATCTTTTTCACAGTACTATAGTTTTCAATGTAGAGATGTTTCACTTTCTTTGTTAGATTCTTAAATATTTCATTTTTTTCTTGGATTCTATTGTTAAAGGTGTTGTTCCCCTAATTTCTCTCTCAGTGAGTTCATTATTCATATACAGGAAGGCTATTGAGTTTTGAGTATTGACTTTGTATCTATATACATTACTAAATTTGATTATTAGATCTAAAAGTCTTTTGTTAATTTCATTTGTTTCTTTTTTGTCCTTTTTTAAAAATTTTTTTTGTTTAAAGAAAAACAAAAGCATGTAAAGTTTAGAGATAATACAGAATTTCAAAAAAAAAAGATAAATAAGAAATCACTCGCTGATAAATTATATATTGTCCTCTTAGAAATAGTTGTTCAAGTTACAAAATTAAAGCATACAAAGTAGATAGTCAAACAGTGAGAGTGTAAACAGCTATGCATGCATGAATCTCTACTTGTATTTCTATCCTTTCTGTATTAGAGGGAAAGAAGAAACTTAGCAAGACAAAACAAAACAAATTCCTATAAAAACATGAAACCAAAAAGTCATATAAAACCACAGTACAAGGTGATCTACAATGATTACTGTGCTGTTTCTTATTATCTTCAATAGAATGTCTATATCATCAGGCATAGTTGAATATAGCAGTATAATTGAGTATAGCAGTAAATAACAATATTATTAAAAATAAAACATTGTAGACAGTATAAAACTTCAAAGGCAGGTAATAATCAAATTATAGTAGATATTCTAGTGAATCTTGTCATCTTAAGTGCAGTTGCCTATACTCTCAGATTTGATACTATCAATCATAACAGCTTTGAATAAAATCTATCAATACAAAACAGTGATGTAACAGACCAGATTCGATTATGATCAGTCATGGTAAAACAGTGTAGGTTATACAGAGCTTTAGATTAAGTTAATAAGAAATTAAGGATGATTACCATACTATATCCTATTATTTTTGGGATTACTGTCTGTGCCCTCAAATCTAGTACAGGTAGAATGACTGGAACAGAATATAATACATCTAAGCAGAGTAGTGTGAGTAATGTGAGTTTTAAATCCTGGTGCACTATTAACAATATAATGTATCAAGGCCATCTATGTTAGACATTCTAGTTATCCTTCTCTGCCTCATTTCTGCTATGCTATTTTTCTGCCTGTTTGTCTAGCTTTCTCCTTCATTCCACTGCCTGCCCCACTCATTGAGGCCTTTCTGCCACTGTTCCTAAAATACTGGTATTTTTTTCTCTCTCTCTAGAATGTCCTTCATTATTCTCTGTAGGATTGGATTGGTGGTCACAAACTCCCCCAGTTCCTCTTTGTCATGGAAGCATCTTGTTTCTCCATTAATTTCTAGTGACAGTTGTGCAGGATACATCAATCTGGGCTGGAGATTATTTTCTTTCAGGGCTTGGAATACTTTGCTCCAAGCTCTTCTTGATCTGATTGTTCTTATGTTTTTATTTCTCCCTCTTGTCTAATTTCTCTGGATATAGTTTCCAGAACTATATTGAATAAGAGTGGTGATAGTGTATATCCTTGTCTTATTTCTGATTTTAGAGTAAAAGTTTTCATTTTGGAGCCATTTAGTATGACATGGCTGTTGGTTTGTCATAGATGGCCTTAATCAGATTGAAAAAAAGACCTTCTATTCCAATTTTCTGTAGGAATTTTTTTTTATCATGAGTGGGTGTTGGACTTTGTCAAATGCTTTTTCTCCATCTGTTGAGATGATCATATGTTTTTATCTTTGATTCTGTTAATATGGTTTATTACACTTATTGATTTGCATATGTTGAACTAGTCCTGCATTCCTGTGATGACTCTTACTTAGCTATGGTATATAATCTTCTTGATGATTTGCTGCATTCTGTTTGCCAGTATCTTATTCAGAGGATATTTGCATCTATGCTCATTAGAGAAATTGGTCTGTAGTTCTCTTTTGTGTTTGGATCTTTCTCTGGTTTTGGTATCAGGGTAATACTTGCTTCTAGGAATAAATTTGAGAGTATTGCCTCCCTTACAATTTCATAACCAAGAAATAGTGGTATTAAGTCAACTCTAAATTTCTTGTAGAATTCAGCAGTGAATCTGTTTGGGTCTGGGCTTTTGTTTGTTGGTAGGGTTTTAATTATAGCTTAAATTTCCCTTACTGATACTCGTTTATTTAAAATGTTTATATCTTCTTGATATATCTATATATTATCTTGATATAGCTTGATTAATTTTATCTTCTTGTTAATTCATATGTATGTAGGAATCTGTCCATTTCTTCTGCATTTTCAGTTAAGCTTCTCACCATGGACAATTTATAAGTATCAACCAAGAATTAAACTAAAAAATAAGCAAACAAACCCAGAAAATTAGAAGACACTTAAACAAGATGCAACTCCAGACTTTCCAGCTCAGCAAAGACAAACCCCAGGAGCAATGAGGTGGTACAATCCAAAAGTCACCAACCTGGACTCTCTGAAGTGGTTACAGCAGAAATAACAAAGCAAATGAAAGAGACTCTAGAAGAAAATCAAATCAGAAATAATTTCTCAGATAACTACAGAGATGGTGAGTGTAATGAAAAACATGCTTAGTGACTCTAGAGCAGATACAGATTTTAAAAAATAGAGGAGTTTAGGAAAATGATGGAAACCATGATAACCCACCATAGGAAAGAAATGGAATCCATGAAATATATTCAAGTAGATATTCAAAAGTTTAAAAATTCCATTGAAAGTACATGCAGCAGAATTAGCCAATGTGAAGACAGAATCTCAGATATAGAAGATAGAATGGTGGTTAGCAATCAGAAAAACAAAAATTTCTTAAAAATACCAACACAAGAAATCAACCCAGCAGCTGGTAGATGATGCAAAGAAGACTAACAGAAGATTGACTTGAGTCAGTGAAAAAGCAGGTGATAGCACAAATGATATTAAAAAAAAGAAAAAACCTGTTCATAGAAATTGTGGCAGAAAACTTCCAAATTAGGGAGTATTTGACATACAGTTAAGTGAGACATAGAAACTCTATTCAGTATTCTAAAAACATCTACATCAAAGCATATAATGGTCAAGATCCCAGACATTCAGTGCAAGAGCAGAATATTAAAAGCTTTAAAAGAAAAAAAATGAATGGCTTATAATGGAAAGCCCATCAGAATCACAGCATTCTCAACACAAAGCCTCAAGTCAAGGAGAGCATGGAGTAAAGTATTTCAAGCCCTAAAAGAAAATGACCTCCAACCCAGATTGTGTAGTATTGAGAACTGCTTCTCAGAGGTGTCTTCCAGGAGTAGCTGGCTTTGGAGTTTTGAGTCTGTTGGATAGATTCTACCTCTTCAGTTCGAGCTGCCTCTCCCACACAGTGATTTCAGGCTCAGGGAGAAATCACCACCTGCTTTCAAGGAAGAAGAAACTTCTTCCTTGAAGTCTGTCTCTTCACTCTACCTGTGAGCTTCAATTCTGCTTCAGATCCTTCCTGGATCCCAGGGATCCACCTCCCTCCTACTTCTCTACCTCACATTGCTATATTCCATTATCTGGACCCCAAATCTCAGAGAGGCTCTTTCTCTGCTGCTCACCACCCAGCCATCTTCCTGAAAGTTCCTGTAATGATGTTTTTACTACTCTGTGAACATAGTAAAAAATATTAGATATAACACTTCAAATGGATGAGGTAAATGACATAGGAATTATATCTCAAATCCTGTCTAAAATAAATACTATGAGAAAGTACTCACATTTAGTAACTTATAATTAAATTTTTATTTTTATTATATATGTAATATTCACAGGACTCAACTATAAAGAAATTTTGCTTCCCTAGCATTCCCCAACTTCTCTGAGAAAAAAAACTAACTCCTCTGAATATTATACACATTAGTAGTCTTATTTTATGAGGAACAGATTGCCCTGTAAGAGCAGTTTAAGAAAAGTATAAATTTTTCACTAGATGGCACTGGTGTGCAAATAGTATTAGTTAGAATCATTGAGTAATTAGTTATTACTCAAATCAATAAATTATCCCAGTGTTGTATTTTTTTATTCATTTTGACTGGTCTGGCCAAGATTTTTAAAAAGTAGAAAGTTAAGACAAAATACTTCCTAGACTTGCTAAGCTCTGTGGTAAACAATACCTTTGTGGTAAAGATATGGCAAGGAGAAATGATGACAAATTTTTTTTCTTTGCTAAACTCGGGCTAATAATCCAGAATTCTTGAGTCTCCATTACCAAAATATCAAGGGAATGTGGAGTGAACACCAGAATCAAGGAGAATAAGTAAATTGATTTCTTTTGTGCTATTGCACACATTATTTCATTTGGTACCTAAACTATTAGCTCCATGAGATCCTAATTATACAAGACTAAACAATTAGCTCCATAACAGAAGGAGAATGACTGTTTTGTTTGATACTCTCTCCCTTAGATATAATATAATGTCCAACACATAGCAAACAGTTTGACTGGGTCCAAGCTTGGACTCTGTTCTTATAGAATCTTATAGAATTCCAGTTGGAGCTAGAATACAGTTGAGGCAAGAGCCCTGCTAAATCAGGTTAGTGACAGTCCTCACTCTTGGTGTCTGATCCCCACGAATGTTTTCCCACTCTGCACTGCCTTCAGCAAGGATTCTGTTAAGCGGATCTAGCAAGAATCTGTGTTATCTAGCAACATCTATGATGTTGAGTAGTTGCCCCGCCACTAAATCTCATGGTAAACCTGATTATAAATTTCCCCTTGTCTTACTGAAGTCAGAATTAAGATCAATCTCTCAGTGTAGGCCCCATTTCAAGATTCTGTTGCAATGGTTCCTGCAATTGCCACTGTGCCCCCCTCCCAAAACAACTTGAATAAAGTTGGCCATCTATCACAAATGTCATGAGTAATTTCTTCACAATGGAAATAAAGAACAGCATCTATGTAGAATATAAGAATAACTTCCTAGTGGAAGATTTTCTCATATACTTTTATCTTCCTAAACAACAAACACTGGTAGATGTTCTTAGATATGAACCATTCTTGCAAAGATAAAGCTAAGACTTTTCCCTTTCATTTTACCATTTTCCTCCAGGTCACACAGCTGATTATAGAGTAACTTTTACCTGAGCAATCTTCTGGTTGTAGGCTGGTACTGTAATATTTTTGTGTTGGGATTCATTGCACTTAGGGAAAACAAAGTACATCAAAAAGCTGAAGCTAAATTAATTTTGGTGAAAATAAAAAAAGTACAGCAGTTATGTTCCAATGGAACATAGCCCAAGCTGATGGGCCAAGAATGGCTAGTGAGATACTACACTGAAACAGATTTCTGGCTGTATTGGAGTAGGAAAAAAAAAATGTGAAAAACAGAATTGTGAACTTTAGTTCTCTTTTGGAAGAAACAACTCTAATTTATGACTAAGAGTATGTCTGTGTTGGGACTTTAATTTCTTTTGCATAACTTTATCATAGAAAGGGAATTCAAGTTTGGGGCATTTTTTCAGTTGCCCATGTGGGCTCTAAAGTTCTGTTACACTCAAAAAGTGTGAAAACCCATTCCATAAGGCCAGAACTAGAAAGACATGAAAATTATCAGTACAGCACAGGAGTCAGAAAATTACAACCCTCTTTTTGGTGTAACATATAAAAATTAGTTTTACATTTTTAAGGGTTGTTGAAAGTCATCAAACAAGGATATGACAGAGACTGTGGCTCCAAAAGTATAAAATATTTACCATGTGATCCTTCATTGAAAAAGTGTGTCAACTTCTGATCTAGGATCTTGTGGTTTTACGATTAATTCTGTTGATGCCCTGTTTGGAACTACCTCTTAGGGTTGGGGAGTTTATTGTAAATTTATTCTTCTCTTAGCTCTATCAATTATAATTCACATATTTTGAAGCTCTACTACTGGCTGCACCCACACATGGGATTGATTACCATGTGTTTTTGTTACTGTCTCCTGGGCTGGAGGTTCAGGTAAGATCTCCAGAGACTGAAATACCTGAGTCCATTTTTAAGTTCCTTCTTATTCTCTTCCTAGTTCAGTAAATGGGGACGAGTGGACAGAAGGTAAAGAAAAATTTTCTATAGAAAGCTCCGACAGAATTACATATACAGCAACTACTTCTAGATTATAGGTGAAGCATACAATTTAATCAATCAACTGTCAAATTATCAGGATTGGGTCCTGATTTGAAGGAACAGCAAGTAAGGATTGACATCTTGGCTACTACACACCAGTAAAAAGTCTAAATTATGGCCTGACCTTGTGGCAGGCATTGTGCTAAAAGGACAGACGAAATGAAATAAACCCTGAAAATGACCATTCCTGCCATGTGTCCGTATCTTAACATGACTAAGTATAGAAACGTGATATAAATACCAGTAGAATGAATTAAGACTAGGAAAAGACGATGACGTCTGCGAGAAGAATATGCGTCCACGTGCTGCACTTCCTCCACTGTACCTGGAACAGCAGTGCTTATGGGAAGAGTGAGTCTGTGCTCTGTGCTTCCTCCATTGTCCACGGGATGGCGCTATCTGCATTAGGAGTGCAAGGACACGCCTTTGGCGGGTGGACTTGACAGAAACCCCAAACCCAAGACAACAGTCAGTCTGGGGTGCACAGGACACACACACCTTTGGAGGGTGGATTAATCAGCGAGAGCAGCACCGAGGAAGCCTCTGAAGCAGCGGCAAGGGCCAGCAGTTGGTCTCTGGAGGACTCCAACAACAGAAGACCAGTCCCAAACCCTACATCCAGAAGCCAAAATCGGCTCCATGGCCAGCACATTTCTGAGACCTAACATGGACGCTCCCACAGAACTGGGAGCACCAGAGGTATTTTACTACCTTTATTCTCATTTGTCTGATTGGCTGTCCATCTCCTGTCTAGTTGAATATCATCTTGTTTTGTTTTGTATTCTGTGGTAATTTTGTATTTGGTTTTTTCCCCCTTTTTCTCTGGTCTCCTTTTTCTTTCTTTCTTCTTTTCTTTGTTGTTCTCTCTCTTTTTCTTTTTTTTCACTGTTTAGTTTTCTTAACCTTTCCTTTTCTTTTTCTTCTATTGATCCTCTTTCCTCAATTACTTCTTGAATTTAAACGTTTAAGTGAGTAATCATTGTCCTTTCCTTTTCTGATTATTCCTTCTCATTCTATTTTATCTTTTCCCTTCTAAGTCCTCCAGTTTCCTAAAACTTGGGTGATCATTCTTTGACCTCCAGCCTTGACTCTACTATATTTAACATTCACCGCTTTAGCCTGTCCCCTACCCTTCTTAACCCCTCCGCACCCTGCAGAAAGGGGGAAATTACTCCACAAAGGGTGAAATCACTGTATACATGTGCATGATATATGTTTGATTTTGTTATATAACCTTAGAGTTTGCTCCTGTGGACAGAAGTAGCAGGTTAATGGTTACCATACTTTGTCAGTAATTAAGCTGTTCTTGAAACTATTGTTATTACAACCTGTACTACTTTATCTTGGATGTCATACATGTTATAGACAGTTTTTCCCTCTGTATGATAACAGTGTGATTGCATGGGGTCATAATCATTACTACTTTCCAGTACCAAAGGATTGGGAGCTGAGTCAAATTAATAATTTTGCATCCTTTACAAATTGAGAAGATAGGTTCTTGGTATAGCTATAAAGAACCAACTAATCTAGTGGACATCCCTGAAGAACAGACATCTCCTGGGGAAACCTCAATACTAGTGATAAAGTTGTCTATCATAAGAAATCAGCAAGCGTCAACATAGAAAACAAAATAAAATATAAAATGACAGGATGCAGATGCAGATGCAAAATGCAACCCCAGACCGCCAGCCTACCCAAGAGAAGCCCAGAACTCAATGTGATACATGTAGTTAGAAGTCAAACACTGAAACTTACTGAAATGATAACAATGGACATGAAAAAAAAAGTGGAAAAGATGTTAGAGAAAATAATCTCTCAGGTACACAAAGAAATGATGCTTAAAAACAAAGATTATTATTGCCAGACATGGTGTAATCCCAGTACTTGGGAGGCTGAGGCAGAATTGTTGCAAGTTTAAGACCAGCCTGGGCTACAAAGTGAGCTCAAGTCTGGCCTGAACTGCATAGTGAGACCCTGTCTCAAAAAGAAAAAAAAAAATCAAACATATTAGAGAAGACACAGATAAAAGCATAGATGAATATAGAAAAATGATGGAAACAAAATGCCCAGCATTGGGCATGGAATTCATGAAACATACAAACAGAAGTCCTTGAAATTAAAATCTACATTGAAAGTATATGCAGCAGGTTGAACAAAGGAGAGGATAAAATTTCAGATCTTGAGATAGAATTACAGCTAGTGATCATGAAAAGAATAGTGTCTTAAAAATAGCAAGAGACCATGAAAAATCAATCCAACAGCTACAAGATGAAGCAAAGAAGAATAAAATAAGTTTGATTGGGGTCAGTCAGAAAACTGGAGACAACATAAATGCCATTAAAAAAAAAACTTAACAAAAATAATGGCAGAAAACTTCTCAAACATGGATAAAGAACTTCACATACAAATAAATGAAGCACATGGAACTCCAAATAGTCATGACCAAAATAAAACTATATCAAGACATATCATAATCAAGATTCCAGAAATTCAGCCCAATAACAGAATATTAAAAGCTGTTACAGAAAATAAACAGTTCACCTATAAAGGAAAGCCTGTAAGTATAATAGCAGACTTCGCAACAGAAACCTTCAAGTCAAGTGGAGTTTACAGTGAAGTATTTCAAGACCTGAGAGCAACTTGCAACCCAGATTGATATACTCTGCAAACTTTCAAATTATTATTATTTCAAAATTAATGGAAACATAAGATACGTACATGACAAAGAACAACTGAAGAAATTTATAACCACAAACCAACCCTACAAAGAGTACTGAAAGATATTTTAAGCAGTGATAAAAATGATCACAATTCTGAGAACAACAACAGAAAGGAACCACCAGGCAGAGCAAGCAGTTAAACAGCGTGGAAACACAAGGAGCCAACGGCAGGAAAATAAACATGACAAAGATAAGCCAATACCTATCCGTTATCAATGTAAATGGCCTCAATTCACCAATTAAGAGAATTAGAGGCAGAATGGCTCAAGAAACAAGATCCAACAATGTGCTGTATTCAAGAAACACATTTAACTCAAAAAGAAATTTGTAGACTGAAAGTCAGAGGTTGGAAAACAGTACTCATGCAACAGGAACCAAAAAAAAAAAAAAAAAAAGAAGCTGGGATAGCTATTCTTTTTGCAGACAGTGCGAACTTCAAGAATAATTAAAAGAGATAAAGAAGGGAAAAACTGCAAGAGGAAGAGATAACAGTCATAAATATGTATGCACCAAATATGGGAGCACCCAACTATATAAGACAAATATTGATAGACATGAAAAATCAAACAATAACACACTTGTAATGACAGACCTTAATACCCCATTGTTACAAAGAGATAGACAAAAAAATTAGCAAAGAAATAATAGAACTAAACCAAATCTGTGGTCAAATGAATTTAGTGGATGTTTTCAGTGTTCCACCCAACATCATCAAAATACACATTCTTCTCAGCTGCTCATGGGACATTTCCTAAAATAGACCATATACTAGCCCACAGAACATGCATAAGTAAATACAAAGGAACTGAAATTATCCCATGCATAGTATCTGACTATAGTGCAATGAAAATGGAAATTACTGGCAAAGTGAACTGCATAAACTCCATAAACACCCTGCTAAAAAACCAATGGATCAAAGATGAAATAAAGGAAGAAGTTACATGATATCTATGACTAAGTGAGAATGCAGATACAACATACCAGAACTTATGGGATGCAATGAAAGTAATTCTAAGAGGGAGATTTATAGCAGTGAATTCTCACATCAGAAAAGGAGAACAAGCACAAATAACCTAATTTACATGTCAAGCTTCTAGAAAAAGAAGACCAAGACAAATCCAAAGCCCATACAAGGAAGGAAAATATAAAGATCAGAGCAAAAATTAATGCAATGGAGTCCAAAAAACAATACAAAGAATTAATGAATCAAAGAGTTGGTTCTTTGAAAGAATAAATCAAATTCATAAACCCTTCACCAACCTTACCAGAAAAAGGGAAGAAAAGCCTGAAATTCATGTATTAAGCAAAGAAAATGGTGAAATCTCTACAGAACCTGTGAAAAGTCAAAAGATAATCAATATATACTTGGAAAATATTTACTCTCACAGGATGGAAAACACCAAAGAAATGGACAGATTCCTAAATATGTATGAATTGCCAAAGTTAAATCAAGAAGTTATAAGATTCATGAATAACCTAATACCAACTAATGAGATTTAAAATGTAATTAAAACTTACCAACAAAGAAAAGCCTGGATCCTGATGGATTCATGGCTGAATTCTATAAGAAATTTAGAGAAGATTTAATGCATATACTTCTCAAATTCTTTAACAAACTTTGGAGGAAAGCAATATTCCCTAATACCTTCCTGGAGACAAGTATCAGCCTGATACCAAACCAGAGAAAAATCCTATAGGCCAATCTCCCTAATGAACATAGATGCAAAAATTCTCTCAATAAGATACTAGAAAACAGAATGCAGCAAATCATTAAGAAGATTATACACTCTGACCAAGTAAGATTCATCACAAGGATGTAGTGATGCTGCATACACAATAAATGTAATACACCATATCAACAGAGCCAAGACAAAAATCACATGATCATCTCAATAGATGCAGAAAAGGTTTTGATAAAGTCCAGCACTGATTCCTGATAAAAACATTACAGAAAACTGAAATTGATGTTCTTTACCTCAATCTAATAACTGTCTATGATAAACCAACAGCCAACATCATACTAAATGAACAAAAACTGAGTTTTCACTCTGAAATCAGGAACAAGACAAGAATGTTCACTATCGCCAACTCCTATTCAATATAGTTCTGGAAAAATTAGCCAGAGCAATTAGACAAGGAAGAGAAATAAAAGGAATACAAACAGGAAAGAAAGAAATTAAACTATTGTTAAAGTCATGAAGAAAGAGATTAGGGAAACTACACACTTCAGAATAGCATACAAAAAATGAAATACTTAGGACTCAATCTAAAAAGGAAATAAAGACTCTATATATATTGAAAATTACAGTACTTTGAGAAAGGAGATCATGGATAGGAAGAATCAACATAGTGAAAATGGCCATACTCTCAAAATTTTTATACAGATTTAATGCACTCTCAATCAAAATACCATTAGCATACCTCCCAGAACTAGAAAAAACATTCCTAAAAGTCACCTGGAAGCAGAAGAGACCTAGACTAGCAAAAGCAAGCCTGGCAACAAAGGCAAGGCAGGAGGATCACAATCTCTGATTTAAAATTATACCACAGAAATACTGTGATAAAATCAGCATGGTGCTGGCAAAAAAACAGACCTGAAGACCAATGGGACAGATTAGAAGATGCAGATACAACTATAAGCACACTCAGCCACCTTATCTTTGACAAAGGGCCAAACATGTTCACTAGAAGAAAGAGAGCCCTCTTTAATAAATAGTATGGAAAAACTGGCTCTCTATATGTCAAAGACTAAAACTACACCCATGTCTATTACCATACACTAAACCAAAGTCAAATGGGTCAAAGGTCTAAATATTAAAACAACACAGTACATCTGCTGGAAGAGAAAGTAGCTAGAAATCTTGAAAATTTAGGGGTAAGTAGAGTGTTCATGAACAAAACCCAAACACCATGGGAAGTACTTCAAAGAGTTAACAACTGGGTTCTCATCTTATTAAAAAGCTTTTGTACATCAAAAGAAATAACCAACAGAGTGAAAAGACAACCCATAGAGTGGGAGAAAGTTTTAGCCAACCGTCCCTCAGACAAAGGACTTATATCTAGAACATATAAAGAACTGAATAAAAGCAGACCCTCAAAATTCAAAGACCAAATCCAAAATGGGCATTTGAGAGATAAGCATACGGTTCTTAGCTAAAGAAATACAAATAGCAAATAAATATATGAAAAAATATTCAACATTATTGGTTACTCAAGGGATGCAAATTAAAATAACACTGAGATTCCATCTCACCCCAGTAAGAATGACTATCATCAAACAATCAACCAATAATAAATACTGGGGGTTATGGGGGAAAAGGAACCATTCTCTACTATCAGTGGGATTGTAGACTGGTACAACCACTGTGAAAATCACTGTGGAGATTCCTCAAAATCTAGGATTAAATGTCCCATTCAACCCAGCTTCCTCTTTTAGGTATATTGCCAGAAAAATTAAGATCATACCACATGATACATGTGCACCCATGTTTATAGCAGCACAATTTGTAATAGCTGGATCTTGGAAACAACCTAGATGCCCATCAATCAAAGAATGAATAAAAAAAGATGGATTTTTAGATAATGGAGTACTACTCTGCCATAAAGAAGAGTAAACTTGAGACTTTTATAGGTTACTGGATGCAATTTAATACCTACTTATGAGTGAAATGAATCAGACTCACATGTATAAATATCATTTTGTCTCCCTACTGTAAGAAGCTGAAAGAGTAAATAAGATCTAGAATGTACAATAGATACTGTGAAATGGGAAAAACTGTTAAAAGGGAAGAGACATGTGGACAGGGGAAAAGAGAAAAGGATGGGAAAAGGAAAAAATATATACATATAATAGATAAAATAGTTACACTACTAATTGCTATTAGTTCATTGAAAAGAACAGTTTGTGTCTATATTGTTTGATTAATTTTGCTTGTCTATATTTTGTAATATGAGCAACTACTTTGAAGATAATACACAATGTACTAGCCATTCCATTTTACTCCTACAATATTTTTATCATATTTTGTACCATTATTTTTATTGTTTTTCTGTTTAAAATAAAAAAGAAACACTGTCAATGAAAGTAGAAAGGCAGATGGAAACATTTCATGTGTTAAATTATCAACAGATAGAAATAAGATATGGAATAAATTATTTGGATTTGGGGCTATTATGGAAATTTTTACTTATAAGACAATTAGTAATAAAGTTCTTTTTACACAAATTGTCCATACCAAAATTTTTATCTCATATCCTTCTAAATTTCTCATTCAGCCACCCTTTATTGAGTATCTATGCTACACTCATTAATATGCTAAATAAATGAACACAAGTGAAATATATTGGCATTCCTGTCACTTAAGGATTTTACATCTATTGGAAAAAAGTCTAAATAGGTTAAAAAAATACTGACTAATAGAGTAATTTTTAAAGGCTCTTCAAAGGTAGGGAATTTGTTCTATTTGTCTTTCCATCATCCCAAATACCTAGTATGGTGACAGCCCTCAGTAAAGACTTCTTGAGATCTCTTCCATAGTAACTTCTAGTGTTTATAGTAGACTCAGTAAGAGTTTGCTAAGTGAAAGAAGTATTCAAAAATATGTGGGACACTCTGTCAGTGCTGAGCAACAGGTGCTCCGAGTGAGCAGGGAAACACGTTCAGAGGAGAGGAACAGTGAGAGCTGTGTTAGCCAAGGCACAGAGCCAGGAATGAACGTGTCTTGTTCTTCATGTCAGGGAGATAATCACATAAAGCATGGTATCCCTGCTGAGAAATGATGAAACAAAGTCAACTGAGCACCTTGGAGCCCCAAATGGGAGTTTACGCAGAGTTCCAGCCTAGTCCACATTGGGGTTCTCTTGTAGTTTGTTTAAAATAATAAAGCTTAGCTGGATGTGGTGGTACAGTCCTGTAATCCTTGCACTCTGAGAGCCTGAGGCAGGAGGATCACAAGTTTGAGCCCAGCCAGTTTAGGTAATTTAGCAATTTAGCAAGACCCGGTCTCAAAATAAAAAATAAAAAAGGGTATAGATATTGCTTAATGCAAAGGCCCTGTGTTTAATTCCCACTACTGCAAATAATAACACAACAACAATAACTAGAGAATGGTTGATCTAATCAGAGTCATGGATAGATTTCCATGGAAGAAATTTTAGCTGGCTGGTTTCATCCTGTTTGAAACCAGAGTATAATATTATAAAAGCTATGGACCCTTGAAATACACCCATGTAAAACATATATGCATATGTACTTTGTTTAAAATTTCAGAGAGTATTTAGAACCTGCCATCCTTTTAAAGCTCATGCTTATAGCCCTAGGTAAGAACTCTTTGTTCAGAAACAAAGAGACCATGTAAAACCCATATTCTAAGTGTATTTCAAAGAAAGAATCTTGGTGGCAGGTTAAATGTGAAGATGCCAGACAGGATTTTGATGTTGAGTGTGCGAGAGTGAATCATCATGTGCAGTTGAACTGCTTCTTCCACATCTACATTGACCCATAAATTGGGATTCTTGCTGTTGGATTCATTGTTTGCCAAAGCAAAGAAATAGGTCTGGTGGAGACGGCCATGTATAGATTTTGCTTTTTACAGTTAGACTGTTGAGCTAAGAAAGCACTAGCAGCCATGTATATTTATAGGTATGTTAAATTTGCAGTGAAACTTGAAATTCCTGGATTATCTTTTTCAGGTTTTAGAGCAATCTTGGCTGAACCAAAAAATAAGCCATCTGAATTCTCAGAACAAGGTTATTATAGTAACATGAGGCAGGAGGCTTTGGGACATGAACCTAGAGTAAATATGTTTCCATTTGGTAAGTAGACTGCTTTTACTTCAATAGTAGATCCCCTATCTGCATTCTAAGTGGAGTATTTTTTAACTATTTTATTATCATTAGTCTATAAATCTCATCTAGTGAATTAAAAACTTAAAGGTAGTTTCTTTCCTAAAAATTAGCTCGACTTTGTTTCTTATTCCTTAACATTTATTTTTAACTTATTTCCCATTAGTTTTCTTTGATTATTTGAGCATTATCTATATATTAAACTATGCCAGCACCACTTTTTGAGTGTAACCAGAGTATAGAAAATATATGCAGGTATCATACCTTTCAGTGTGAGTCCTAATATTTTGTCTCAAAGCTGTGGCTTCTTTCAAATTAAGGCTACAGAAAAGAATGACAAAAGTAGAAGCTAGAGGAAGGGGAGAGTGAGTGATGAAAGCAAGGTCTTTAGATGTTATTTGCCATAAAATTGTTGACATGTTTTTCAATTTTACATACTGAGCTTCTTCCTATCCAGTCAGACTTTCTGTGATGAAGCTGGCTGAGAGAGTTGTGTGCTTTCTTCTCCTTGTTCTCGCTGGTGCTGGTGACCAAAAGCATAATACAAAATGCAGCTTCTTTATTCATTGCAATGGGCTTTTACTTTCTAGTGCATAAAGTGTTACGGGACTTTTTGATTATCAAAACTTAAGATTTTCTGTTTTTTTTTTAAATGTTGTTGGAGATCAACAGTCTGAATTCCCAAATTTTGACAAGAATGACAACAGAGGCCAGGAAGCTATTTCCAAACGCCTGTCAGTTGTATCCAGAGTTCCTTTCACTGAAGAGCAGCTTTTCAGCATTTTTGACATAGTACCAGGATTAGAGTACTGTGAAGTTCAACGAGATCCTTATTCAAATTATGGTAAAATATTATCTGTGTTGTTTTTAAATATATTGCATTTTGTTAAAATGTTTTTTCATTATCTTTTTTTTTTTTTTTGGTCAGATACTGTTTGTGAGACAGGAGTTTTATGTTTCCTTTCTCTCTATTTTAGACTTTAAGCTTATTTAGACTTATCTTAGACCTATTTAGAGCTATTTTTAATAAAATCCTGGGATTGTACCTCTTGTATAATATTTACTTTTAAAAAATACGTAACTTCCATGAAATAAAGTATTTTTTGTTTGCAGTAGCACAACAAAAATACCTCATGGTAGGGTTTCTGCCTGTAATCAGTTTTGCTTGTTTGTGGAAGAATAAGAAATGAAGAGCATCATGAAGAACCCATACTTGGCATGTCTTCCTGTTCAATAGGTGCACTGGATTTAGTCCTGTTAGAGTGACGAGAGTGTGGAGGGGAAGTAGGGGAGTGAGTCTGGGTTGGGCTGGCAGCCCTGAGGTGGCTCAGTCCTTCACACGGACACCCCGACATGCCCACTGTTGCCCTGCCCAGCACTTACCTTCTCGCACAGTTCTCCATCTGAGCCTCCTTTGTGCTGTCTCTGACCTTACACAAACCTTACCCATTCTCTGTTTAAAGCTCCTAGGCACACATGTTGTGTTTCCTGGCACATTTGTTGTTATATTTATATGTAATTCTGTTTTATGTCCCCCCTAACCAGCTGCCATTTATTTAGTGTGTTGAAATGTATTTATTGCACCTTCTATATTATTTCCCTGGTGGACATATGCTAGGTATATGTAGTGGAAGCTGGGTGTGGTGGTGCACGCCTATTATACCACCTCTGGGAGGCTGAGGCAAGAGGATTGCTGTGAGTTCAATGCCAGCCTGAACTACATCAAAAAAGGGAAAAAGAAAAACAAAACAACAAACAAACTATATATATTATATATATATATAATATATATAATATATATAGTGGAACACCTTTTTGTTAATCAGTGTTAATGTCATATAGTTACAATCCTATGTGAATTAATTTTAAATGGTCATTTGATTTCTGCGATTTAATTTCATTAAAATATTGGGTACTTGAGTTTAGATAGAAGCATAAAATTTTAAGTGTTTTTTCCCCAAAGTAGTTTATATTGGAAATATATCATGAAAACCTCTTGGTTGTATCCCAAGTTCCTAGCTCCCCATTTAAGCACTCCAACATAAAATTATCTCTCCCTTAAGTATCACCTTTTTGAACTGAAATCTGTCCCCTTAGCGGAAATCTCTCCAAAGTTATGTGAAGTAGCTGGCTTTTGATCTGAGAATTGTTACTTTGTTTTTTATATGTATCACTTTTTCTCTCTCTGTTGCTCTTTGATGAGTATATATTGTTTTCGTATACCACTTCTCATTCATTTTCTACCCAGCATGATAGGAAATTTTTGAAATTTCAAAAATTAAAAATTTAAGTTTGTTGGTATATTGATATCATATAGGAGAAGCCAACATATTAAAATGGAATTCATACATAACATATGCAATATTCCATTTTCCTAAAATATCATGTTTATGACATTTCCAAAATGTCACTTGTGCTTCATTTGTTAGAAATACTGCTCACACATTGTATAACAAAACTTTATTGTCTGATGTCTTTGATTCTGTATTACTAGTTGTGTCATAATCAGGATTTTATAGTGTTTCACCTTCACATCGTAACACATTTAATATGCTTACTTTTTCATTTTTTGCATGTTCTCTTTTTTTAGGTTATGGAGTAGTACAGTATTTTAATGTAGTATTTATGCAAAATACAAGTTACATGGATTTCAGTATCTCCCTAGGAAGTAGATAGGTGCTTCCTTCCTTGATACAGAAGTAAGGTAACAGTAGGTAGCACTCCTGGGATGTCTATGCAAGTGATTATAATTTGAGAAATAAAAATAAAAAAATAGTTGATCTATAGGAAAGTCATACAAAACAAGTTAATGTTAGAACTGAACATTTCTAGCTCTCTGTAAATTATCTTCAGTCTCCTTAGAAAAATGGCCACACAGATGGTAGCTGCACAATTTGCTTCAATGGTGTGGAATAACCCAAGCCAGCAGCAATTTCTGGTAACTAGATAAGAATTTAACCTTTATAATGCAGTCAAGAGAATCAAAGATAAATGTGACCTTTGTTTTTACCTACTTAGCAAAAAAAAAAATGTTCTGAGTAATATTAAAGGACCACATACATGCCATTATATGCATTATATCAAACAATGGCTAAAAATCCCTGAAATACAGTTTTTTTTCCCTCACTTTATGCCTAACACTTTAGCAGCAGTTTGGAGGAAGTTCTGGATTGTAGTTGCCTCAAGTCCAGATGGACATTATACTTCCATCATGGAAAAAAATAAAAAGCTGATCCAGAAACTCCTGTGAAAGACTTTTTATTGTGTTTAATCCTCATCCTTTACTGCTAGATGTATCAGAAGATATATTCTGGTAAGATTTCAATCCTACAATATTACATTTTTGTGGTATAATTTATTTAAACTATTTTAGTTTTCTCACAATCTTGAAAATTACTCTATCCAATACCTCCCAGGTAAAGATGATTTGTTCTTTGGTTTTTAAAATTCCTGTTTGAAGCCTCTTTTTCAATTTAGGATCATTTCCTTGTCTTCTTTGCCAACTTAAGTCTCTACATAGTATCGGGTCCTGACCTAAATCCCCAATCTCCCAAACAAGTGTATGGTGGAAGTTAAATAAAATGCAACAATTGTAATGATTTTAGGGCTCTGGGAGGGTCAAAACTCTTTAATTAAATTCGAGACTCTGAGGGCCAAGACAAAGGCTTCTCTAGATCAGTCTATTTTTAATAGTCCAACAAGGGGCAGAGAAACTGAGGAAAGTGCAGGCAATCAGCATGACCTTGGAGTCACTTCAAGATCATCTCCAAGTAATGA
Organism: Hydrochoerus hydrochaeris; assembly: GCA_004027455.1. NCBI lineage: Eukaryota > Metazoa > Chordata > Mammalia > Rodentia > Hydrochaeridae > Hydrochoerus > Hydrochoerus hydrochaeris. The sequence continues at coordinate 32,410 of PVLA01010521.1, read as the reverse complement.
ATCAAGTCAATTCATTAGAACTGTCTTGTCATGAAGGCATGGTAGAAGTGAGACAGTAGGAGTAAATTCTGTAGCTGCAGTCTCTATCTACTTAATTGGGGTTGGAGCCAAGTATCCGTAGCTGTGGCCTTATCTTGACTTTGAGGTGTTTCTGGCCTCATAGATCAATACAGATCTCAGTCAGGATCAGTGATTCATACATGTTCACTTACTATGAATCAGCTCAAGTTTCTGCACAAAGCATCAGGCATGTGGCTCAGGTATTTTGACTTTTATTTAACTGATTCATTTATTTTTTTCCTGAATTGCTTCTCTATGCCAAGCAGGTACTGTAAGTTCTTGAGGTGTTATGTAAATAATACATGATATTCTATTAATAAGATAGCATTATCCTTGTCTCTTAGACTTGCTCTCATGTAGGGAAAGAGACAAATAGGAAATTACAACCTACTGATGAGATTGGCAGTGTGATAAGGAATGTATGAAGGACACAGGAGGGGCTCCTACTGTAGGAACGCTGAGGAGGCTTCTTGAAAGAAGGAAGAGGTACAAGGAGACATGTAAAGTATAAACTGTTTGGAAACAGGAGGAAACTGCAAGTGCCAGTAGTTTTTTCTGTCCAAGAGAACATGGAAGGAAGCCATTAGAACATAGACTGAGAGAGATTATGAGGGGATGGGAAAGTGGAAAGGCCAAGGGCCAGGCCTGAGGGCTGTGTTAGGAGTTTGTCCTTAATTTGGAGGCAGTGGGGAGCTGCTGAGGGCATGTTTAGGGAGGAAATGATTATGTTTTGTTTCAGAAAGACCCTGCAGGAGAAAGGGTAGAGAATGGGTGGGAAAGGGACAAGCCTGGTGTCCAGAAGCCTAGTGAAGAGCATGGAGCGACCTAGGGCACAGGTGATTCTGATCCCAATGAGAAAAGAGACCTGAGTGAGGATGAAGGAAATCAGCTGTGAGATGTTGAAGGCATAAGACTGGCCTGAAATGGCTGTTGGGTGTAAGGAGAAGGGTGGAAAATGAGAGAATGAACCCTACATTTGAGAACTGAGGCAGCTGTATTTATGTGTTTCAGTTGATTTTTCTTTTTCTCTTTTTACTTTGTTTCAGTCATTTTGGTAACCTGATCGAAGTTTATCTTGTGTCAGGGAAAAACATGGGGGTATGCCAAGTTTGCAGGTAGAATGAGCGCCAACGATGCCATATCAACTTTGCATGGGAAGATTCTGACTGGGGTGAGACTCAAAGTTATGCTGGCAGTTTCCCCAAGAGATGAGTCTAATAAAAAGCAAAGAACTGATTCTCAGGTAAGCACTTCTTACTCTGAATTTTAAACATGCTGGTGAAATAGTATAGGAAGAGAAATATACTGCATATATAGAATAAGTGAAAGAGTTTTCTGGTGTAATAGAGAAGTAAAAGTACAAAACAAACAGGTTTATTGAGATGAGGATGTGGAAAGGAGCACACAACAAATGGTGGCTGCGCTGTCTCCTTTGACCAGAATATGGGGGGGGGGGGTATGGGACATATATAACCTTTGAGCAGGGGTGGTGCTTAGGGCGCACATTGATGATGCACTAGGAGCTGATTGGAATTTTCTTCATGTGCAAACAGGAAGGGGAGTTGCAATTAAGGTTGAGGAAGAAGCAGGAAGTGGTAAGGATTCCCACTTTGGCCTCCCGCCACGTTAGACTACCACCATAACTGTACAATAATTTATTCTAGAGCAAAACTCTTTCAATAAGTATTTTAGTTGTGAGGTTTTCAGAAAGCACTAGTTAAAAACACTTTAGCTTAAGACGTTTCTGGTAATGTTAAAATTTCTGGAGTATTTGTTTAAAATTTAAAGTATTTAAACCCAAAAATAGTTTTGACACTTAGTGGAAGAATGTTTGTGGAAGAATTTTATTTTCTATAAATAAAGTCAGATTCAATTTAGGAAATTAATCTCTTTTATTATTGTTGCAGGAAAATTTCCAAGCCAAACCAAACTGAAAGGTAAACTGTTTGCATCAAAAAAATGAGAAGGCAGCATTTAATCTTTATACCAGCAGACTGCTGGTCTTCCCACCAGTGGACCCTTGTAGGATAACTCCTCAAGGGCAACAGTGCTGAATTTACAGAGAGCTTAGTTTATATAGAAGTTAGAAGTGGGAGGTACAAAGTAACTGACAAAATGTTACATAATTGGTTACATGCATCAAGACATGTATTGACAGGCAGGCTATTCTTGAACAGATTTGTTGAAACAAAGGAATTATTGATCATTATATAGAAACACTCCAGGGAACAAGGGAGGAGGCCCTTACCAAGTGAGCAGAATTAAAGACATTACCATAATATGGAAACATTTGGGGAAAGGAGCACTTACAGAGTGTCTTGGATTAGCCCAAGGTGCCTTGAGGTATAGACAATTACTCTGACTCAGTGCTTATCAAAGGTTTGCGGCTGGGCTTTAAACACTGTCAAGGTCAGAAACTTGGTCAAAGACATCTGATTTCTCTCTATGAAATATCTGTAAGTTTACTATTTTATAAATGTATCCTTACACTATAATTGTGCCCCAACATTATTAATATCTTAGATTGAAAGAATTGAACATTTTACTATGTATTAACTAAATAAATTTTGAAATTGGAATACTTCTAAGGATTTTTAACATGAAGAACTGATGTTTGGGAGTAATAAATTAAGATAATTTTTAGCAGTTTTTATAAAGAATGATTTAATTTCTCACTAATAAAGTACATCAGAAGCAGCATCAAATAATGTATCTTATTTATTTTTTGAACCTATATACTGGTATTTTTCTGGACTTAGGTTTACAATTTTATGCATTAAAAGTTCACACTCAAAAAATATTGTGTGTATATACATATTTTTTGAAATCCTGACTTTAAAAAAAAAACTTATTTATTGTAAATGCTGACTTATTTAACCATGTTATAACTTTTCCTATTTGTTTTCAAAAATCAGACATAGTTTCTTTTCTGAGACAAGTTATATTTCTATGGTTTAGGAAGATATTCTTTAAAGTTATATTTTTTTCTTAATTCTGCAGATGAATTCTGAGCATCATCAAACGCTGGTCTTCTCAAGGTAGGTAGAAGTCTTGGAGACATAGGGGTAGGCAGAGAATTCATGAACAAAACACAAACTTCATGGGAAACACTTCAAAGAATCAACAAATGGGATCTCATATTATTGAAAAGTTTCTGCACTTCAAAGGAAATCACCAACAGAGTGAAAAGAAAACCCACAGAGTGGGAAAGAATTTTAACCAGCAACCCCTCAGACAAAGGACTTACATCCAGAACATATAAAGAATTGAAAAACATCAAGCCCCCCAAATTCTAAGACCATCTCCAAAAATGGGCATCTGAGATGAACACACAGTTCTCAGAGAAAGATATACAAATGGCAAATAAATACATAAAGAAATGTTCACCATCACTGGTCATTCGAGAAAAGCAAATTAAAACAACAATGAGATTCCACCTTATTCCAGAAAGAATAGCTGCCATCAAGAAATCAACTGATAACAAATGTTGGCGAGGCTGCAGGGAAAAAGGAACATTGCTCCACTGTTGGTGGGAATGTAGACTCGTGCAACCATTATGGAAATCCATATGGAGAATTCTCAGAAGACTAGGATTGGAAGCCCCATTCAATCCAGCTATTCCCCTCCTGGATATTTTCCCAGAAGAACTGAAAAGTTCATATCACAGTGATATATGTGCACCCATGTTCATAGCTGCACAATTTGTGATAGCTAAATCCTGGAAACAACCAAGATGTAAATCAACTGCAGAGGGGATGAAAAAGATGTGGCATTTTATACAATAGAATATTACTCAGCTATAAAAAAGGATGATCTTGAGGCATTCATAGGTAAATGGAGACAACTTGAGACTATCCTCATTAGTGAAATAAATAAGAATCATATTTATAAGTATATTGTGTCTCTAGTGTAAAAAGTAAATAAGAACTACAAGTGTAATAACACCAAAATGTGTAATTGCTATTGTAAAAAAGACAGGAAAAGAAAGTTCTCTAAGGGATATAACTGCATGTATGTTTGAGTATATAAAATAGATGACCAAATTGCTGAATCTTTGTTGGATCTTTGAGCAGAACTGTTTGTAGTCTGACTGTTTGAATGTTTACTATGTACCCTTTAACCTTGTAACTTGAACAACTACATCCAGGATGATAGTATGTAATTTATAAACTACTGACTTCTTAGTGGGGCTTTTTCTCATTTTGCTTTTTTTTCTTTTTATTTCTTTCTTTTAGAATTCTGTATTGTTGCTACCCTTTTTTCTGTTTTGCTTTTTTCTTCTCTTTAAATAAAATTTTAAAAATGTATAATTGCTATTGTAAAAAAAGAGGAAATAGGAAGTGCTATAAAAGATATAGCTGCATGTATGTTTAGGTGTGTGGGATTGATAACCATATTTCTAGGTTCTTGTTTGATTGTTGAACAGATCTGTTTGCACTCTCACTGCTAGAGTGTCCACTTTGTGTGCTTTAATTTTGTAACTTGAAAAACTATTTCTAAAAGAACAATATGTAATTTATCAACTAGTGATTTTTTACTGTTTATCTTCTTTTCTTGAAATTCTGTAATATTTCTATCCTTTTTCTGTTTTTTTCTCTTTAAATAAAAAAAAAAGCTGGTCTTCCTAATTTCCCTATACATTAGCTTCTGAAGTCTACAGCAGTGTGAAGTTACCAGCTTGAAACCATTTCATTTTCCACTTAAAGTTTTCTTTCTTCTGATTAGGGAATGTGAGCTAGCAAGTATCAGAAAGAATCTTGTGAGGCTTTTCTTACTCCCAGAAGTCCTCCTCTCAGTGCCAAACAACTGGTCAATTCTTTCAGAGATGGCATTTGGGAATACAGAATGCTCACTAGATGCCTGTTGTGAATAATCCTATTTTTAAAATGTTTTATTTAATTTGAAAATCTACCATCATTACACCATATGGTGGTAGTGGTTTAACCCCAGAAATAATAAATTGCCAATGAAAACCAATTAGCTTTTTTCCTGTTTCTGAAAAAAATATGAAGAGCTGAATTCTGTTTATACACACTATCCTGTAAAATAGCTTGCAAAATTGTTTATTCCTGTCTGAATATTTTAATGTTTAAACATTCTTCCTTTCGCTCAAACAAAAAATCTCTGTCCTTAAAATGCATAGTTATAAAATGTATATAAATTACTTTTATGGTGGAACCATTCCTAATGTTTATTTACATTTTAAAGAGAATATTGGACTTAAAATCAGAAGTTCTGGGTTGAAATTACAGCTCCCAAAGCTCTTCTGATTAGGTAACTATCTTTCTACACCTATTTGCTTTACAGAGCTCTTAAGAGACAATGAGACAGCAAAATTCCTTGTAAAATTTTAAAGACAAATTTTAAAAGTGTTTCAAATGTGAACTAAAACCCTTTTATTTATGACTTCAGTGAAAGCTTTGAGCTATTATCTTGTCCAAAATAATGACATTCAAATGATCAAAAACAATTAAGTTTAATGATATAAAGCTACCTTCTGGCCAGGTAGTATCATTGAACTAAACTTTATAATATCATGTCTTTCCCCTTGCAAGTGATTTGCATTACTTTCATCCAGTTCCCTGCATTAAAGGAATCACATTAGAATGGCTAATCATAAAGATAAACCTTTCATATTTTCCTTTATTCATATTCAGGGTAAAGACAAAGGGTCAGATTGGTTGAAAATGGTTATTTGGGTAGGATAAAATTAGTTCTGATTTTAATGTCTTCTAATTGTAGCATGACTTGTTTATTTATTTTTGCTATGCATCTTGTATTTACCAAGGATTCCATAATGAGATTTATCTCTTTTTTTGGATGTTGTGTTAAATAAACATATGGCCTGCCAGTAGTCTCAGAAACTCAGGAGTCTAAAGCAGGAGGACCACAAGACTCTGAGTTCCAGTTCAGTCTGGACAATGTATTCAGTCCTTGTCTCTAAACAATCATACTTATGTTAAAGTTTGACAAAATAGTACAATAAACTTTCTCAAATTTAGCATGATTGTGATAACTGAAGGTTTTTCATGGAGAGGGAATGCCCTTTGCTTCCTTTAATTTTAAGAGGACACAAACATAGCTCATTATTATTGTCTCTGAAGAGTAAGCCTGTGATCAAGAGTAACACATAGGAAATAGAAGTCACCTCAGAATATAATACTGAAAGCTTTTGAGTTTTGTCTTGCAGTGGGTTCTATTGAAACCAAATGTTGTGTATTGTAACCCAAATATTGTAATCTCTTTTCTCATCTTCCTCATGGCTTGAGAAATTTTATACTTGTAATTCCACTGAAATGTTATTGGAATCCCAGCAAGCTAATTACAATCTACCACCTCCAGTGCAACCCACGGCGAGAATAGACACTAAGATATATTCAAAGTTATGGGCAGCCAAGGCATCCTGAGTCCAATCTAGGTGAGGATACGCAGAACAAAGGCTCTGATCCAATGCCTCACCCAGAATTTATTATCTTGTGAAGAAGGGCATGGCTTAAGGATGAGTGACTGTGAGATTTGGGAATTACATGAGCAATATGAGCTGAGCTGAGTGGGTGGAGAGCAAGCACTTCTGCAATATGTAGGGAGAAGGATATGCAGAAAGGCCAGTCTACATAATTTGATTGAGATAACATTTGACTGATTTAGGAGGCTGTTGCTTCAGTTTCAGATATATAAACTTTTGTGGCCTGGGAAGTCATAGCCTCTTATCTTTATGACATTCCTAGAGCTATGTGGCTCTGCCATCCCACTATGCTCAACTGTTCATAGGGAACACTATGGTAGGAAACAGGAAACTGTTTGCTGGCTTCACGGATTACATATCAGTACCTTAGCTGGCCTTATTTGTATTCCTTAGGGCCAACTGAAGGGAGAAGGCAATAGCGTAGCCAGTTCTGTACATATCAGCACATGGAGACAGGGTTCAGTTTAACTGATGCTGAAGCAATTGTTCTGCATTCAAGGGAAGCTTCCCAACTCATCTTCTACAAGATCTATATGCATAATATATTTCTCTTACTATTTGAGGAAAGTAGACATAAATTATTTCAAAGCATCTGGCTTTTTATTAATTCACAGCACTTTCCCTCTCAAAATTCAGTACAGTACCTGCTTGCATCATTCTTCTGAGTAAGTTTGGTTTTGCCTAAATGTGTGCAGCTATGATTAAACAGACCACATTTTATTGAAATAAAAGAATTCCTAACATTGTAGAAGTACTGTATACAATGGCTATTTCCTTTCCAGTGATGATTTTCATACTTGTGTTCTTTCTACAGAAGAAAGACGAAATAATGACATAATCCTCAGCTGACTGACTGAAAATGCGGCTGGACGCACTCCCTGTGGACAGCTGACAGCTTTTTTTTTTTTTCATATACCTGATAGTCTTCACAGTATTGTTTTATTTGGGAGTCAGAGATTTCTGACATGTATTATAAAATCAGCACTTTAATACTAAAACCAATATTATAGCTCTTTCTTAGAGCAATATGTAGGATATGTAAGATAAATGAAGTTTCTTAGAGAAAAAAAAGCTACATTGGTATGTCCAGCAGAAATAAAGTTTCTGTTGCTTAAATAAATCATGATTTACTTATGTGAAAGACAACAGTGGAAAAATTAGTGTTTAGAATTTGAATAAATTATACATTTCTTTGGTTTAGAGATACACAGATTTTCACATTTCAATGCTTCTGAAAGCAGAAAACATCTCGATATCAATTACATGCTGTAGTGTTTTCATTTATAATGAAACAAAACAAAGGTGCTTTTTTCAGTCAGTTGCACCTTAGATTTGATAAAATATGGTAATTGTTCCTCAGTCTACACATGCAGATTCATTGCTTATAGTAACTGTAAGAGCCAATATGACATATCATTATAAATATTTTGATACTGTATAGTTCTAGTTACACATCAAACTTTGTTGATAATTTTTTTAAAGACCTCAAGATTATAAAGCAAAAAACTAATGATGAAAAATAAAAAGTTATTAATAGATAGTGATTGGGTATTTTGGGCACTCGATCTGAAACAGTGCAGAGAAAATGAGAGATAAGAAGGAGACAAAGGAGGAGGCCTTGCTGGCACGGGAGAGTTGCAAGGGTCAGGGAGTACAGAAGCTCTCAACAAGAACAAAGCAGTGGGACTATTTTTATCAGTTCTGGCTGGGGAGGAGTTTGGGAGATGGGCAAAATGATATATTAACCGCTGATTTGAAGGAGCATCTGCCTGTGTAAAACGGGAGACCGAAAGATTTACTGGGGGAGGTGGAGGCTTGGGTGGTTGTGGAGTCTTGGGATTGGAAAGGGCTCAGCGCACACGCAAAAAGGTTTATCTCTGGAATGAGGAGAAAGTAGAAGTTGCTCTTGGAGAAAGAAGTTGCTTCTCTGGGTCCTCCCAAGTTGGGAGGATGTAGCTAAAGCCCAGACTAGCAAAACCTATCAGATAGTAAGTTTAAATTCATGCCAGTGGCTTGAAGGCAGTGAACATTTTTCCCTTTATAAATACAGAAATACAATGGCCACTCCAAAAGTACGATATCTAAGCCGTTTTCAACAGACTATGGTGAACACATAGTTGTTTTGAAATTAAAGATTAAAAATTAGGAAACTACTCTGCTGGGTTTTTTAATCTAATAAAAAATTTTATTAGCTTTTTAAGTAAATGATGATGTATCAAATCCAAGAACTTGGCCCTTTAAGTAAAAGGCCAAGGATAATTATAAAGGATAATGAAGCTGTTAAAGCATCACTTAATTAGCTCTTCATTATGTCCCTCATATCCTGAGTTAAACTAAAAATAATGAAGATTAAATTCAATGAGTATATTTCCTATGTATTTCAAATAGCATATTTCCTACTCTGATATTTCTCCATCGGAAATTAAAATCCTCTTTTTGATTCAGTAATTTTCAGACAAGGAAATTTCCAGTCCTATCTTCCCAGGCAAGGCTTAATTGAACAAGACTTTCTGTCAGCCAAAGGACACAGTTTTAAAAAGAAAGTAAATGCTGTCTTTAGAAAGGAAAACCTGAGAAGACTTGAGGAATCATTACTAACAAATTTATTCCTCCCGAATTAATTTACTGTACACATAATTTAGTTTTAACAGATTGGAATTAAACTGTCTTACAAGTTATCTCACTCCTCCACTCAAATAATGCTTGAATTCCCTAAATCCATATTCCTGTCCAGGTGATTAAACTACAAAATTAACATTTTTAATTATGTAAAGGGAACTCTCCACCTTCTCCCTGAGCCTGTTGCACCTCTAGTTAGTCCTCTTAATTGATCAAAAACCTGATTCCCTACAGTTTCACCTGCGAATCTTCATCTTTTTCATGGGCCACACTGGAGTTGAATCTCTCACTGTGTCACATGGTAGCTTCTGTGTGTGTTCCTCCTCTCCAAGTTTTCTGTTGGAATTAGGTGAGCCTAGTGGCTGCAGGTGAGTTCAGACTGCCACTCCAGCAGAGAGATGTGTCAGCAGTGTCCTTCTGTGAGCTCTTCCTACAAATTTGAAAGAGACCCATGTCATATCTCCCGACCATGAACACATCTTTGTGGTTTTTCTTTCCCAGTGGCATATAAGTGAACACTGTTTATTTTCGATTCTGCCTATGCTTCATTATAATCCTCTCATTTAGCTTTTGTCCAGCTTGTGTCTCTTACAGTTGATTTTAAAATGTTATTTTAAAAGCTTGAATGTTGTATTTTTCTTAAAATGAAGTTACAGAACTCAAGGAATACATTTTGTCAACTAGTGCTTATGTCTTCACGAATGTTTACTTCTCACATGCACTATGGGTATGAAAATATACGAATATTTAAACATTCAAGTATCAGCTGTAAAATCTTCCAACATAGTAGAGTTTTATTGCATATTTCTTTTTAAAAATTAAAATGAGCCAGGCATGGCAGCACATGCCTATAAACCCTCTGGGAGGCTGAGACAGAAAGATTGCAAGTTCAAGCCCAACCTAGGTTGTTTCAAAACAAAAATAAAATAAAAAGTACTGAGGACATTGCTCAGTGTGAATGCCCTGGGTTCAATCCCCAGAACTGCAAAACATAAAGAAATTTGAAAAAAATACAGGTCCATAAACCCCTATCAAGTATATAGTACAATAGTAGGTGACATTTAAATTAAAGTTTAGTCAACACTTTCTTGTAAATTCATGAACTCAGGTCTTGCATGGTATGAAAGCAGAACTAGTCTTTAAAATACCAATAAATTTTCATGTTCAAGTACAAAATGTTTGGTATTAATTCTAGTGCTTTCATATTATCCTAGATAAAAGTTAATAACAAAAATACCAAGGAATTTATTACTGTGAAATTGTGGCTTTCCTTAAGTTTTACTTTACAATATATTAATTGGATCCTACTCAGTATTAGTGAACCCATTAAAAAAAAGAAGTGAGAAATTTTTACCACTAGATGGCAATAAATGTTGGCACTCAAGAACAGTACAGTACAGTTTCCCACCATTATTTGACACACTGAGCTTGCAGTATGTGCTTTTATGCCTTCCGGCACTGGTTCCTTACCGCTAGTGTCCTCAGAAGCATCTTGAGTGTATGAAATACAGGTAACCTGATTCTGCAGGTTTAGAGTGGGGGTTTCGGCAAAAATCCTTAAGTGATTGATAGGGTGGTGACTGGCGTTCCCTTTGCAACGTATTGACCCAGAGATTCTGAATGTTGGACTTTAGATTGGACTATTGTAAAAGCAAGACTCTATAAAGTTGTTTCCAAGTCTTCTTACATTGCAATTTTTTTTAGAAATAAATATAGTGCTTTTTCTTCCATTTAATATCCATAAATAAGAATTAAGAAATTGAAAAACACAAGCAGTCTCCAAATAACAGGTTAGTTTTTTTATGCTGGTAAATATTGGTGTGTTTTTAAGAAAGTAATATTTCGCTTTACATCATTCAAATTTTCTACCTAGTTCTAATTTTTATTTACCCATATTTTTAAATAAACTACGTAAATAAATGATACCAAAGATTGGGTCTCTGAAGAAGAATGTAGGTGTACGTTGTTTTTAAATGACAGAGGAACATGAGAGAGGTATAGTTTTCAATAGCAAAAACACCCAAATAGAATAATTAAAAGTATACAGAAATATGTGCATCTATGTTTATGTGATTGTTCTTATGATCACAAAGGCATAGATGGCAAGGGATGTGGGCAGACACCTGCCATGCTCCCCACGTGGCACAACAGCATAGCCATGACAAGAAGACAGGAAAGAAAGCTACTAAGTTACGGTTTGTGTCAGAAGGAACACACAGGCACGACACTGAGATAATCTAATCCACGATGAACAGAGAATATTAAACTGATTTTGGAATCCAGCGGGTTCTTATGAACTACACAGGGGACATGGAAGAGATTCTTCCTTGTCACCCAGATCAGGGCTGACTTCCTCACTGTACATATTGTGCTTAGTAAGCTTCCCATGAAGGGACTCTGCAGATAAATAGATTACAATAAACCAGAGCAAAAGAGAAATTTAAAGCACCTGGGGTTGGATGCAGGCTGTAACCCTCACCCCCAGCCACTCAGGTGCTGTGTAATGAAGAAGACATGGAAGGGATATTGATGAGGCAACCACAATATTCAAAACTACTTCTTAGTAGCTAAATTTATTGAGCCCATTGCTTGTCAGGCTCTGGCTACTTTACATCTCAAAACTCTCTGAGGTAAGTACTATTTAATTTAATTTAATTATTTTATTGTCTTTTGTTTTAGTGATGCTAAGGATCAAACCCAAGGCCTCACACATGCTAGACAAGTGTTCTAACACTGAGCTACAGGCCTATCTTATAAGTAATGATATAAACAAGAAGATAAAATAGAGATGAAGTAACATTTTCCCAAGTTTGCACCATCTGCTAACGGGAAACTGAGCTTTGCATATCAGCGGATTTTGCATATCAGCGGTCCATACTCTTAAGCACAGCACTGAAGATCGGTGTCTGAAAGGAAGATTGCAGGTCACCACACAGCAGAGTGGTTTGGTCCTTCATGGAGATTCATCCTTACCAAAAATTGACAGGGTTTCTCCTCTGGAAGATGCCTTTCCAGAGGTTGATGAGAAACACTGCCCAAAACTGACTTGAGGTTTCAGAGTACAGCTGCTGGGGTCTTCAGGAGACGGGGAAGCCTTGTGGCTCACCTGAGGATACTTATATCTGCATGTTACCCATGCCAAGAGAGTCACCTTCATGCCCAGAGACATCCAGTTGGCTCACTGGATACAGGCAGAGATTGCTTAGCGAAAGGCAATTTTTATGGCACTTTGAATGTAGTAAATTCACAAAACACTTGAATTTTGGTGACTTTTTAAAAAGAAATTATTTATGATATCTTGTATTGTACTTTATTCCATCTTTTGCTCAGGATAAATGGGAAAAGTGACTGCTCACAGACCTCAGTGATGTGAGCACTTGCTCAGGAGTGACACGGGCTAACATGCAGAAGGACGGCTGAGAGTTCCACAGCATAACTTACCTCATCAAAAGAGGTAAACCTGATACCTGTAGGACATACTATGTGCATTTATAATAACTGCTTTATATTCTTCTACTTCAACATTTTTAAATGGTTTTCATTCAAAAGTGAAAAACACACACCAATATTATGTGATAGTAAATCCTTACAAAATTATAGGATAGCACGCCAACAATGCTTACTGTTTCATGAAAGTAAGACTAGCAAATCACATATAGTGGTTGAACATTTGTTTAAACTAGAGTGAGTTTGAAAAAGAAGTTGTATCTATATTTGTTTTTCAAATTTAAATCTTACTTATTAGCTCATTTTTTAAATTTCACTTTTGGGGGGGGATACCTGGGATTGAACTCACAACCTCATGCTTGACGGGCAAGGGCTTATGCCAATGAGCTAAATCCTCAGCCCCTTAAGTTCCAATTTTTTGTTTCAGTTTTCTTTTTTCTTGTTGCTTTGTGTGATGGTATTAATGCCTGATTCACAATCCATATACAAATCAGTGACTTTTTTAATTTTAAAGAGAGAAAAAATAAAGATAACAATAAAACAAAGTTTCAAAACAGGCTAGTAGGATACTAACAATAATTAATACATTATGTATTGTCATCTCCATAGTAGAGTACAAGACATAGGCAAGAAATATTGTCCAAACCATATCAGCACACATTTTTCTCTTCAATGAACCAAGAAAAACTAGCTGTGTAACTATCTTAACTATGTGATATATATATATTATATATATATATATATTATGTACATATAAAATATATAATATATATATTTTTCCCTTCCTTCCTTCATCCCAGTTTCTCTTTGCTTTTGAATAGTTTCTTCTTAATTCACAATACCTATTATATATTTTGGATCTTATTTACTTATTCAGCTTCTCACACTAGGGAGACAATGCACTGTTTACACAGGTGGGTCTGATTTATTTCACTTATGAGTATGCTGTCTAGTTGCATCCATTTACCTATAAAAGTCTGAAGTTTATCCTTCTTCACAGCTGAGCAATACTCCATTATATTTTTAAAAACCACACATCTTTTTTACCCATTCCTTGATGGGTAAAAAAGTTGATGGGCATTTGTGTTGTTTCCAAGATCTAGCTATTACAAATTGTGCTGCTATAAATGGGCATGTGGCCAGACCACCCTGGGCAGGGACCCCAGTGACTCAGCAAGGCCCCCAAGGAGGCAGCCTTGGTGCATGCTACAGCCCTGGCTGTCCCTGGCTGGGACCCCCAGTGACTTTTAAGTGATAGGTAACATATGTTATTGTGTCACTGCTGTTCTAAGCACTAGAAACTACTATATTTTCCCATTTAACCATCTAAGCAGGTCTGTGCAATTATTGCAGGAGGCACAGGGAAAGGCCAGGACACACAAGTAAGTCAGCTGGGATTCATATCCAGGAAGCATGACTTACTGACCCCACTTAAACTCACTTTAATTCAATCAATTTTTCTTAAAGAACAAAGCATTAAAATTTTTATCCTTTAAATAAAGCATATGCTAGAGAGATGATTCCATTTTGTTTTGTGACCTCATGAGCATGAAGTGGCAGAGAAAGGTGAGAACAGGATAACCAAGGAGAAGTGAGAGCAGGAGAAGGAGGGTGACTCAGTGCCTTTGGGGTTAAAAGGCTGCTTTCTTTCTTTAATCTTGGTTTTACAAATGTATTCAACAAAGAAAATATTAAGCAATTATGTACACTGTGCAGTAATGCGAAGAAAAACAAAGAAAACAAAAAGGATAGCGTTCTAATCTTTATGCAGCTTAATGTAGCGCACTCTAAAGAAATACTGCGTTAGAGTAAGTGGGTCAGCTTCCACTTGAGTAAGGCAGGCTGGCCTCTCCCGTACTTGTCCATTTTTTAAAAAATTTATTCAAAGAGAAACAAAAGCATGTAAAGGGTAGAGATAATACAGAATTTCAAAAAAAAATGAACAATAAGAAATCACTAGTTAATAAATTACATATTATCCTCTTAGAAATAGTTGTTCAAGTTACAAAATTTAAGCATACAAAGTAGATATTCAAACAGTGAGCGTGTAAACAGCTACGCATGCATGTTTCCATCCTTTCTGTATTAGAGGGAAAAACAAAACACAGCAAGACAAAACAAAACAAATTTCTATAAAAACATGAAACCAAAAAGTCGTATAAAACCACAGTACAAGGTGATCTACAATGATTCCTGTGTTGTTTCTTATTATCTTCAATAGAATGTCTATATCATCAGGCATAATTGAATGTAGCAGTATAATTGAATATAGCAGTAAATAACAATATTAGTAAAATAAAATATTGTAGACAGTATAAAACTTCAAAGGCAGGTAATAATCAAACCAAAGTGGATATTCTAGTGAATCTTGTCATCTTAACTGCAGTTGCCTATACTCTCAGACTTGATACTATCAATCATAACAGCTTTGAATAAAATCTATCAATACAAAACAGCGATCCAACAAACCAGATTCGATTACGATCAGTCATGGTAAAACTGTGTAGGTTTTACAGAGCTTTAGATTAAGTTAATAGGAAATTAAGGATGATTACCGTACTATATCCTGCTATTTTCAGGATTACTGTCTGTGCCCTCAAATCTAGTACAAGTAGAATGACTGGAACAGAATATAATACATCTAAGCAGAGTAGTGTGAGTAATGTGGGTTTTAAATCCTGGTGCACTATTAACAATATAGCGTATCAAGACCATCTATATTATAGTTTCTAGTTATCCTTCTCTGCCTCATTTCTGCTATGCTATTTTTCTGCCTTTGTTTAGTTTTCTCCTTCATTCTACTGCCTGCTCCACTCATTGAGGCCTTTCTGCCACTGTTCCTAAAATACTGGTATTTTTTTTCTCTCCCTCTAGAATGTCCTTTGGTATTCTCTGTAGGGCTGGATTGGTGGTCACAAACCCCCCCCCCAGTTCCTCTTTGTTATGGAAGCATCTTGTTTCTCCATTAATTTCTAGTGACAGTTTTGCAGGGTACATCAATCTAGGCTGGAGGTTATTTTCTTTCAGAACTTGAAAGACTTCGCTCCAAGCTCTTGTTGATCTGATGGTCTGTGTTGAGAAGTCAGCCGTGATTCTGATGGGCTTACCTTTATAGGTAATCTGTTTCTTTTCTCTGATGGCTTTTAATATTCTGTTTTTATATTGAATTTCTGGTATCTTGATTATTATATGTCTGGATGTAGTTCTGTTTTGGTTGTAGGTGGCTGGAGTTCTGTATGCCTCACACAGCTGAATGTCATTTTCTTTTCCCATGCTTGGGAAGTTTTCCTTAATTATTTCTGTGAGTAGCCTCTGTAATTTACCTGTATGTATTCCTGCTTCTTCGTTCATGTTTCTTATTCTTAAATTGTAGATTCTCTTGTCATCTTCTAGCCTTTGTATTGTTACTGCCTGTTTCCTTATTTTTAAGAGATCTTTCCTTTCATGATCACACATTGCAAACTTGTCTTCAAGTTTTGATAGTCTATCCCTAGCTTCTTTTAAGGTGTTTTGCCAGCTTTCAATGGAGTTTTTAATTTCCTGGTAATCTCTTTGAATCTGCTTCATGTATTCTATATTTTCTTTATATTCTTTATTGAATGTTTCGCTCCTTTTTTTGTGTTCCTCCCTTCTTCCGTCTGTATCATCCTGAGAGATGCTTTCTGAGAGCATTTCTTTTATTACTCTACTCATAGCCTGCTTTACCTGATTTAATATTTCAGATTTGAGCTCGTCTACAAGGTTCCGAAGATATCTCTTAATGTCCATTGAAGCCATGTCTGATGTTGTGTGTTTGCTGCCCTCAGTCCTCCTTGTTTTTCCCTCTCCTGGATCCATGCTCTCAGGGTTCTGGGCTGGGGGCCTCCTCCTGCCTCTCTCTCCTCTCATGGCCCTGGCTTCCTCCACACAGGTTACAGTGCAGGTCCCAGCCCCCTTCCCTGTTGGCCACTGAGGTATAAGCAGGCTGCATATGCTTGCCCCTCCCCACCGGGCCAGCCAAACTTCAGGTGCCTTCACTCGGTTAGTGTGTGCTAGGCACAGGGAATTGATTTGGGACAGTTCATTGGGTCCCAGCCAGAGGCATGGCCCAGTCCAAGCAAATCACACAAATCTGCTCTGGGGAGGGAGCAACCAACTGAAGTCACTGTCACTCCCAGTTCAGGCTCCTCCTGCCCAATTCCAACATGTCGCCCATTTGGTCACACCCTTCCCGTGGTGGGGGTCTCACTCCCAGCACTGACTGTGGATCAATGAAGGTCCCTTCACCAGCTCTGCTCTCTACTCTCCGTTGGGCTCACCAACCCCTGACCTCAGCGCTGCTGTGCTTCTTGTGAGTGGTGGTGGGAATGAGTTTGGGCGGCTCTGCCTGCTCGCATGGATTCAAGCTGGTGCAAACTTGGTGGGTCATCGCGAATACGCTGTGTCCCATAGTTTTTAACTGTTTCAGTTGTAGTCCTGAAGTATTTGACAAGCTTTTTTACATTTTAATTTCTTCCTGTGTCAAGAGGATCCATCTCCCTCTGTCTTGGTCTCTCCAGGGTGTTTTATTCTGGCATATGTATTGTTTCTCCCAGGAGGCTTTGTATTTTGATGCTCACTGATTGGCCATCTTCCGTACTTGTCCATTTTAAAAGATTGATCAAAGTGAAAGAAACCACTTTTACTATCATCCTTCATTTCCCCACACTTATGTAAAATTCAGTAATTATTTTTTTCATAGTAGGAATTAACCTCAGTGTTTCATGTATGTTTAAACAAGTGCTGTACCACCAAACTATATCCTCAGCCCTTTTTAAATTTTGCTTAGAGACAAACTCTTGCTAAATTATCCAACTGGACTCAAACTTGTGATCCTCCTGCCTCAGCCTCTCAAGTTGGTGGGCTTACAGGCATGCACTGTCATGCTTAGTAAGAATCAGTACATTGACAAATGTGTTAAATCATGTAACCCACTTCCAGAGACATTCATTGTTTTGTTTCTGGTTGGGTTGCAAATAAAGTTACTATTTCTTCAAGGATGTTTAATGATGCATGGTCTAGAAAGACTTTCTTCCTCTTTGGTAAAAGGTAGGGTTTTTTTTTTTCTGTTCAGTGTATTGCAGATAATTTCTCCTTCCAGTGTAAAGGGCGAGCAGACTGACTGCCCTTCATGAGGGATTTAGGTTCCTATGCCAGCCATGTGGCACATCCCTATAATCCCAGCATCCTGGGAAACTTGAAGCTGGAGAATCAACAGTCCCAGCCTAGCTATGGCAAGTTAGGGAAATCCTGGATGTAGCTCAGCACAAAGATCCTGGAATCAATCCCTAAGATTAAGGAAGAAGAAGGAGGAGGAGGAGGAGGAGGAGAAAGAAGAAGGAAAAATCTAGATTCCCTAAGCTTCATGCTCCCCAATTCTAACACAAATTTGCTGCATCCCCAGGATTCACTTGGGGTCCCCTTATCACTCTTAAAAGAGTGAATGCGTGAAACTCATGTTGCCTGTTGTGTGGTGAATAGTTCTTTTTCTCTGACATGGGAGTTTTGTGTCTTCTTCCAGCATATTAAGTTCACTAAAGGAACTGATTTAGCCTAATTTGATATCTATACTACATATAAGGTAAGCTTAGCTTAGCAGTGCTCCTCTGCAGAGTCAAACCATCATGTGTAGAAGAATGCAGAAGAGTCGTCTGTGTGGCAGAGATCTGAAGACCCAGTCAAAAGTCTAGGGACTGGAGTTCACTGAAGATCTCTGTGTGAGTCCACATCAGGAAGAGGAAGGGTCTGTGCCGGAAGCCTGTGGATGGATGCCCAGAGGTGATGGTAAAGATTGGAGCTCCTCCAAAGAAGCAGAAGTGAAATTTCCGTTTTCTTCCCCTTTTTATTCTATCCAGGCTACAAGCCTCCTGGTTGGTGCCAACCTCACCCAAGATGAGTCTTCCACCTTGAGTAACTTAGTCACCCACACACACACAGAACTGTTCTAAACCAATCAGCCAGGTGTTTCTTATTCAAATTGACACCACACGTAACTCTCACAGCCAGCACTCATGACTCAGCAGCAGACTAACTTATTATCTTGCGAGGTGGATAAAATCTGAGCTCTTAAACAGTTCCTGACAAGCTCACTTCTCCAGGATATGGATTCTTCCAGGGGAGCAGCACGTTCCCTCATGGCTGTGTGCCTTTTCTAGAACATCACATACATGGAATCACACCTTTATATATTCTTTTGTATTCATCTGTTCTCACTCAAACTGTCTTTGAGATTCATTCATGCTATTTCATCAGTGATTCATTCCTTTTAGTGGCTAAGCTGTCCATTGTAAGAGTGATTTTTGGTTTATTTCCATTCTTCTGTTGCTGGATATTTCTACTTTCAGGATTAAGGGGCCACAAACATTGACATATTTAGTAATATTTTACCATATGTAAGACACTTGGAGTTAATCATTGTAGAGACATTGTATCTGTTACATTCAGCTGAGGGGTGGTTTTTTTTGTTTGTTTTTTTGTTTTGTTAGAAGACACTTAACTTGTCTTAGAGTAGGCAGCAGCTGAAATTTCTGTCAGTTATTGACCATTCAACTGTTGTTTTCCAAGACCACCAGCCCTTGTAGATTCTTCTGCATATATACTGCCAGCCAAATTTTTGAGTGAGATTTGTCATAGATTGTTAAGACTTCCTCTTTTATGACTCTATACTTTCTGGGAGGGGTCATTTCTTGCTTTCAGTTTACTTGGGCATCCCCACAATCTACCCATGGACACCTCAGCCAGTAAAAGTGCCCTTTTCTGCTTGAGTTCTAGCATCTTTGTACTCTGGCAAAAGTTTTTAAATGACTCTCAGTGCGATTCCCTCCTTTCAGTGCTCATCTCCCCAGATTCTGCTTGATTTTTTGTTTATTTTCCTTCAAACAGTGCCTTCAAACAGTTGGAATTTTCTTCATATGTTGCTCAGAGTATACTGGAGGAAACTTAGTCTGGTTAAAGGTTTCTGTACCATTTCCAGAAGGAAAACTCTGTGTAATGGAGCTCTATCCCTTTACTTCAATTTTTCTGTGGCACTCTATGGTGGATTTGTCACTTTAAGCAACATATAGCTGGATTTTTTTTACATGATCTAATACTCTCTGACTTTCAATAATCAGGTAGACTATATTAAAGGAAAATAGCCAGAAAATTAGATAATTAAATTACCAAAATGTAAATATTAAATATTAGTGATTTTATAACAGGCAACATTTTTCTCTTCTTTTTTCCTCATCCAAATTTTATTTCTTCTTTGCTATCTAACTTTTTACCATAGAAAATTTTAAATGTATAGAAAGTCTGCTGACCAATGACCTCTGTGTATCACTCACTAAGCTTTTGTAGTTATTAATCATGATGAATCTTGTTTTATTTATAGCACAGTTGGGGAAACTACAATCCACAGATCTAGCCTATTGCCTGCTTTGTAAATAAACCTTTATTGGAACTCAGCCTAGCTCTTTGTTTCCATATCTGATTTTCTGCTATGGGAGTAGAGTCCAGTAGGTACAGCAGAGATCAAACAACCAGTAAACTCTAAAATGCTTGAAAGAAAAATCTTGCTGACCTTCTGACTACACTCTCACCAGTTCGTCTAAGAAAAAACCTTTTTTGACATTGCATACTAAAACATTTCAGCATGTCTTTAAGAGATAATGACTCCAAAAAGCAGTATCACTGTTCTCTGAAAATATTATTGCTATTTTACAAAACTCCAACTGAATAAGAACAAGTGAGAATTCTTTAATATCTTTTTCTACTCTAGCTCACTGTTTAGGTCCATTCATGATCCACAATCCATTTTATTACCTTTAACAATCTGCACACTTCTTGTTTCCAGTGGTAGTTTATTTAAATAATATTAAAATTATTGAAATTATCTGAAAAGAACATTATCTAATAAATTATTATGAATTTAAAAAAGCATGTATGAAAGTTAGATTTTCTGTGGAAAAAATACACATACTAAGGCAATGACACATTTTTAAAATGTAAAAGTTTTAGAATTTTTGCCACATTGATTTTTCTTTAGAAAACCAAGATGTTCATTTTCTTTTGAGGTTTTCACAGATCATTAAGTATTTCTAATAATGACCTTTTTAGTTTCAGCGCAGGGATCAAAGCCAGGACCTTGTGCACACTGGACAAGTGAGAGCTATAATGTGAACCCCTACATAATATTTCATATTGAAATGGCTCCCTACAGTTTATGTGCCAATTTTACAGAGGCTAGAGCATTTAATATCTGTAACAACCTTATGAGGTGGAGATATTCTCACTAAGTGATTCAACTCAGACATATACTTAGGTCCTCTGTTCAAAGTCCACCACCCTATACTGCTGAATCACACTTGTAAATCTTTTCCAGAGCAGTTTTAAAACAGCTGAATCACATTTAAAGGCTTTGGTTATATAAATATACCATGCTATGAAAAGTCTTATTACTCCACTTTCTAGATAAGTCCAAGATTCATATCTATACAATGAAGATATTAGAACAAACTCTTAGGAAATTTGTATCTTGAGAGTTTAAATAAGATTTCAAACACAGAGTGTTATAACCTTCAAACTACAAAGGCAAGAAACAACCTGTTGTATAGTTCTCATCAACTTATTTCTTTTACATCCTGTGGTGAGTCAAGTATACTGATGAAGAGGTGACCATAAATTTGAGCTCAGAAAAATGGCTAACTTGAGGGTCAGGGCTGAGGAAGGACATGATAGACCTGGGACACCTCACTATGTGAGAAGGTAAGGAAATGTACCCTAGCTGAGCCTGCTAATGCACACTCCAATCCTTAGACACAAGTTTGAGCCCAGTCTGGGTAACTTAGTGAGTCCCCATCCCAAAGTGAAAAGAATAAAAAGGACTGGGGATGTAGCTCAGTGTTCAACTCCCAATACCATAATAAAAAGAAATGCCCCCCAATGGTTCAGAGTCGTGTAAAAAGGACACAGAAGTCAGCTTAAAGGGAATGCCACTAGAGAAATGTAGAACAATTTGACCATCAAGATAAATTATCACATAACTGTATGTATACTTAAGTGTGTAGGATTGATAACCACGTTACTAAGTTTTTGTTGGATTGGTGAACAGAACTGTTTGCAGCCTCACTGTTTGAATGTCCACTTTGTATGTTTTAATTTTGTAACTTGAACAACTGTATCCAAGAAGACAATATGTAATGTATCAAATAGTGATTTCTTACTGTTTATTTTTTTTTAATTCTGTATTGTTTCTACCCTTTTTTCTGTTTTGCTTCCCCCCCTCTTTAAGTAAAAATTTTTTAAAAAAGATAAATTATCACAATTGAATAAAGTCTGAGTTCAGGAGTTGATAGTGAGATATATATATATATGAATTCATATTCCATGTGAATATGATGGAAATTTGATGAGGCCTGGGATATTTATATAATCTCAAAGTACTTCCCTGCAACATACTTAAGAATAAGAAGATTGGAGTTACTTTGCAATAGAAAAGCCTGAAAGACACCGATTGAATCAAACAATCAAAGTGAAAGTTCCACTAATGAAAAAAGTGGAAATATGAAACCCCTGATAGGATCTAATGAGAACAAAGCATTGCTTCTGTGAGACTTCTGCTAAAGAAAAATAACTTTATTATAAAGCAGCATCAGATAAAGCTAAATTGGGCAATGTCTAAAAATCATAAACTTACAATCTTCAAAATTGTCAAGGTGATGAGCATCAAGAAAGGAATGAGGAATGATCTAGATTGAAGACCACTAAAGGCATATGGAGTTCAATATGTAAAACTTGATTCTGGGCTGGATCTTTTTGCTGTAAATTGCATGTTCTGAAAAACATGAGCAAGATCTAAAGATTAGATGGTGGTGATGTATTCCTAACTTCCGTTCTTGGTTGGTTGTATTATGATCTGATAGGAAAATGTCTTTATAATAGGAAATACTTAGGTATTTGGAAGTAATGAAGGGTCAGGCCAGCAACCTTGTACTGTCAAATTTTTCATATAACAGAAGCTCTTTACACTTGTCTTATAAAGATTTTGTGCATTTGACATTGATTCAAAATGAAAAAAATTACAAAAATATAAAACTTAATTTGCATCCAGCTATAGCAGACTTGTGGATATTTGTCACATAATACCATTTTCTTGGACACAGGTGTAGCTTGATTATACAAAGATGTTTTTTTCCTAATCTTTCTATGTGATAAAAACTTCTATCGAAGGCAATTGTTTATCCATAAAAGCTTTAATAATATCACATTTGTTTTTATCTTTAATAATACCACATTTGTTTTTCTGCTGAGAACTGAGAGACAATTTGAAAGACAAAACAAGTATGTTCATCTATTAAACAAATGTTAGGTGACTACACACATCAAACACTGTAAGAAGTCTTAATTTTCTCTGTGGTGGTCACTGTGATGCACTACCCAGATTTCCCTCCAGGATCTACCCACTGCTACCTGGAAAGTTCCCCAACCTGCTGGGAGTTCTGGGGACAAAAACATCCTTGGGCTGAGTCCTTTCAGGGAATACTTCAGTTGAACACAGTGCACTTGCCTTATCTCTTCTCATAAAGGCACTAATTCCATTCATGAGGGCTCCACCCTTATGATCTAATTATCACCCAAAGGCCCCATCCATTGGGGGTTAGGATTTTAACACAGATATTTTGTAAGGGATATATATTGGTCAGCATTCCAATACCAGGTCTAAATACGTAACATGCATACTTAGAGTAGAAAAGTTTCATTTTGGCAGAGGTTTTAGTACATGGTCAGCTGGCTCTAACAGACAAACATTATGACAGAAAAGCACGTTAGAGCAAAGCTGCCTACTTCATGGCATCTGGGAAGCAAAGCACAGCAGAAGAGCAGTAGAAGAAGACGTCAGGAACCAGACACAAGTCGTGCCCCATGACCCACTGACTCTAACCCACTTCCCCACCTCCCCAAAACCCATTCAGTTATGAACTCATTAATGCCCTCACAATACAACCACTTCTCCAGGAGTCTGTTAATCTTGTTAAGTTGACAATCAGGATTAACCAGCAAAGGACACGTTTGGTCCAGGAATGTGTTACTCTGAAAAGAGTTTGCAGTAGGAAGAAACAGTTTATGTGGTGGGTTTTTTTGTTGTTGTTGTTTTTGTTTTGTTTTGTTTTGTTTTTGAGGCTTTCTCTGCTCAGAATATTCCTAGAGACTGGTGGAAGGAAGATAAAACTGTTGGCATTAATAAGATGGGTATTTTTGGTGCCATTCTGAATCATCTATGCAGGCAATTATCTTCTCCATTTACACATCAGTCAAAGTTCTCTTATGGTAAGTCCATGGGGAAATATCTTAGAAAACTTAGTCTCTGGAATCATTCCTATTTGGAAAATTGTCCTTGGAACCATTTCTATTTGGAAAACTGCAATAAACCCTTTACTCTTTTTCTTAATTCATTTTAATCATTTTTTACAAAAGTAGAGGGAGGGTGTTTGTTTTGTATGCATGGGATTAACCTCAGAGCCATCAATTAGAGCTGCATCCATAGCCTTTAGAATTTTTTTTTCTGATTTTGAGAAATACTCAATAAGTAATTTCCCAAGATTAGGCTTAAAATTGTAATTCTCCCGCCTCATCTTCCCAAAGTGCTGGTATTACCAGTGCATGACACTAAGCCTAGTCAGTTTTAATTTGTAATGACACAAATTACTTGTAAATATGTATTTTTAGCAGCCCATGAGCAAGACAAATCAATTTATTAGTTAAAACTCTATTCTGTCTTTAAAGAAGTGAGATTTAAAATTTGGCCAAATAAGCAGTTCTGGTTATTACTTCCTCCCCCCCACCCATGGTACTGGGAATAGACACAGGTGGAGGGTATCCTGCCACTTAGATACATCACCAGATCTTTTTATTGTTTTATTTTAAAAAAGGGTCTCACATAGTTATACAGGTAACATTTGAATTTGTGATATGCCTGTCTCTTTCTCCCTCAGTGCTTGTGTTACAATTTGTGACATCATGTCTTAGTAATTTTAAAAAGACTTCAAGTTATATAGCTATGATATAAATATGATATGTTGTTTTGTTTCAAATTATAAAAGTGTAATGTTATCAGCATTACAAAAGAAGTTTACTAGTTGCATTTTTCATCTGTCAAGATAAACTATTATTTAAATGCTACAATTTAGCACTTGAAGGTCCTATCTAAGCAGAACATTAAGGTTGCTGGCTGGTGTTCTCTTATCTCTACTCAGTTTTAAAAGTTGGTCCTTTATCTGCCATTTTTTCTCTTTTCATGTGTGTTTTGTTTTTCAACAAGATATAAGAGTGCCAGTGAAAGACACCATTCTGGTAAGCACGGGTAGAGTTCAATGTGTTTTTATTCAGAAAGGCATGAGTTTCTTCAAACTTGGATGTCTTGTAAATCTACGATGTAAAACTTTGTTATAGTTTAAATATGAATTATATTTGGCTCTTTTTCTTAATGTTAAGTCCATAGTTGCATTTAAAAATTAGACACTTGGTCAGGGGAATAAGGCCACTGCATTACAGAAGGCAGTAGGCATTATTTATGGTCAGAATGGTGCCTGACTATTTTTGAACCTCTGGCCTTCATTTTTGGTTAATCAAAACATTCCTGGCAAAAAAAAAAAAAAAATTGGACACTGATTCTGTTTCATAGAAGGAAGTATTTCCTGATTCTAGAATGGACAAATGAAGACAATCAAGATTTAAAAAAGAAGAATTGGGGTGATTTGAAACTGGCTCATTGTGTGAGATCTCAGAGTCATGTAACTAGTATCAGATAGATATTTATAGTTTTAGACAACTCTAAAGGAACCAACTAAAAACTGACATAATATCATCTCCTCTGTTAACAATTTATGCTTATATTTTTCCCACTCATTTAAAGAAAGTGTCAAAGACCTGTGGATGGATGGAAACTCTTTGACAGGCATATGAATGAAATAGAAAGAAACACATCTTCTAATCTGTAAAACAAAATGGCTTCACTAACATTTCTGTTAGAAACCAGTTTGAATATGATTGTCATGCTCTCTGCTAGTGACTAGAAACAGAAAGATAATAAAGTTGTCCAAAAGCATTTATTTTCTGCCCTATTTTAATAATCACCCTATTTCCATAATTGTTACTCTATTTCCATGCTCATTGACTTTTATTTCTAACCCCTTTCTCAGTCCTTACTTGAATTTGGATCCTTTTGTATGAATGTATATTATATGCTCAGGGACAGGCATTTTCCTACCCTGTAATCTCCTGAAAATTCACTCGCTAAATGATTCATTTAGACACAAGAACTGAACACTATAGATAATTTTGCATTGTTCATCTGACAAAATTGCCTCTCAGAAAGATTATACCAGGTTACACTCCTATAGCCGTATATAAGATTACTTGTTCCTATACTGTCACAAAACATTGTTTTTATCACATTAGCTTTATGGCATAATTTCAAGTTGGGAGTTTTGGTGTTCCCTGTCTTGCTTTTGTTGCCCAAAACTGCCTTTGCTATTCTAGGTTTCTTCTGGTTCCAAATGAATTTTTGGATTATTTTCTCTAACTCTGTGAGATATGTTGTTGGAATTTTGATCAGGATTGCATTAAATCTGTATAACAGTTTTGGAAGTATGGCCATTTTTGCTCTGTTGGGTCTTCCTACCCAAGAACAAGGGAAATATTTCCATTTTCTGGTATCCTCTTCAATCTTCTTTTTAGAATGCTATAGCTTTCAATGCAGAGGTCTTTTCCTTCCTTAACTAGATTGATTCTTAGGTATTTCATTTTTTTTTTTGATGCTATTGTAAAAGGTGTCGTTTCCCTAATTTCTCTCTCAGTAAGTTTTTTATTCATGTATAGGAGGGATATTGATTTTTGAGTGTTGATTTGTTCCCAGATACCTTCCTGAATTTGTTTTTTAAATATAGAAGTCATTTGATGGAGTTTTGGGGGTCTGCTACGTAGAGTATCATGTCATCTTGGAAGAATGATAATTTAACTTTTTCCTTTCCTAACATTATTTCCTTTTATTTCTGTCTCTTGTCTAATTGTTCCAGAGCTAAAGTTTCCAGAGCTATGTTGAATAAAAGTGGTGACAGCGGACTTCCTTGTCTTGTTCCTGAATTTAGAGTGAAAGTTTTCATTTTTTGTCCAGTTAGTGTGATGTTGGCTGTTGGTTTGTCATAGATGGCTTTTATCAGGTTGTGATAAAAACCATCTCTTCCAATTTTCTGTAGGGTTTTTATCACAAAGTGGAGCTGGACTTTGTCAATAGCTTTTTCTGCATGTATTGAGATGATCATATGGTTTTTGTCATTGGCTTTGTTAATATGATGTATTACATTTATTGATTTATGTATGTTGAACCATTCCTGCATTCCTTGGATGAATCCTACTTAGTCATGATATATAATCTTCTTGATTATTTACTGCCTTCTGTTTACCAGAATCTCACTGAGGATTTTGGCATCTATGTTCATTAGGAGAATGGCCTGTAGTTCTCTTTCATTGTACGGTCTTTTTCTGGTTTTTGTTATCAGGGTATTTTTGCTTCCAGGAATGAATTTGGGAGCCATATTTTCTCTCAATTTCATTAAACATTTTGAAAAGTAGTCCTATTAGATCTTCTCTAAATTTCTTGTTAAACTCAGCCGTGAATCCATCAGGGCCTGGGTTTTTCTTTGTTGGTAGTTTTTAAATTAATTTTTTATTTCATTGCTTGATATTGGTTTACTTAGGATTTTTATGTCTTCATGATTCTTTCCAATTCTTCTGCATTTTCTATTTTATTAGAATACAAGTTCTTAAAATAATAATACTAAATATTGTGATTTCTCCCTTCCATTGCTCATTGCATGGATTTGAGTCTTTTCTTTCCTTTTTTTTATCATGTTGGCTAAAGGTTTGTCAATTTCATTTAATCTTTCAAAGAACTAACTCTTTGAGTCATTGATTCTTTGAATTGTTTTCTTAGTCTTCATTACATTAATTTCTGCTCTGGTCCTTATTGTTTCCTCCCTCAAATAAGCTTTGAGCTTGTGCTGTTTTCTTTTTTCTAGAATTTTGAGGTTCAACATTAAGTTGTTTATTTGAGCTTGCTGTGTTTTCCTGGCATGGGTATTCACTGCTGTAAATTTCCCTCATGGGATGCTTTCATTGTGTCCCATAAGTTCTGGTACATTGTATTGTCATTATTGTTTTATTGTAGAAATTGTATAATTTCTTCTTTAATTTCATCTGCAACCCTATAGTTGTTCAGGAGGGTATTAATTTTGTTGTGTTTATGAAGTTATTTTGGATTATTTTGTGTATTATGGTCTCATAGTATGTATAGGACAATTTCAAATACTTTGCATTTGCTTAAGCATGTTCTATGAGCTAGTATATGGTCTATTTTAGAGAATGTCCCATGTACAGCTGAGAAAAATGTGTATTCTGATGTTCTGGGCTGGAACATTCTGTAGACATCTACTAAGTACTTTAGTTCTAAAGTTTGTTTTAGTTCTAATATTTTATTGTTGACTTTTTTGTGTAGTTGATCTATTTGTGACAATGGGATACTGAGATTACCCAATACCATTGTTAGTTTTTTGATTTTTCATGTCCATTAATGTTTGTTTTATTTAGTTGAGTGCACTGGTATTTGTTGCATATATATTTATGATTATTATCTCTTCCTCTTGGATTTTTCCCTTCTTTGTGTCACTTAATCAGTCTTGGCTTAGAATTCACTCTGCAAATAGAATAGTTACTCTTTCTTTTTTTATGAGTTAATGTTGCATGGAGTATTGTTTTCCATCCTTTGACTTTCAATGCATAAATTTCTTTTTAACTTAAATGTGCTTCTTGTATACAGCATATTGTTGGATCTTGCTTCTTCGTCCATTCTGCCACTGTTTCTTTTAATTGGTGAATTGAGACCATTAACATTGATGGTTATAACTGATATGTATTGACTTATGCTTGTCGTGTTATTTTTCTGTTTTTGATTCCCCTCTCCTCTTTTTTTCCCCACTGTTTAATTGTTTGTTTTGCCTTGTGGTTTCCTTCTGTTGGGGTTCATAGAGTTGTAGTCCTTGTTATCTCTTTTTAGAATGTCCTTCAGAACATTTTGGAGTGCTGGTTTGGTGTTCATGAATTTCCTCAGGTATTCTTTGTCATGAAATTATCTTATTTCACCATCAATGCTGAAAGATACTTTCATGGGATACATCAATATGGGCTGGAGAATGTTTTCCTTTAGGGTTTGAAATCCTTCACTCCAAGCTCTCCTTGACTTGAGGGTTTGTGTTGAGAAGTCAGCTGTGATTGTGATAGGCTTTCCTTTATAGGCAATTTGTTTCTTTTACCTGACAGCTTTTAATATTCTATTCTTTTGTTGAATTTCTGCAATCTTGACTATGATATGGCTTGTTGTAGAGTCTTTTTGTTTGTTTTTTGTTTTATCATGGCTAATGTAGTTATATATGCCTCACTTATCTGAATATCAAATTCTTTTCCTGGCAGAGAAGATTCCTGCCATGACATCCATGAAAAATTTTTATATCATTGATGCTATCTCCTGTTTTTTCATTGACTTGAACCCACCTTGTATTATTCTTCTTTGCATCATCTAGGGTCTGCTGGATTGATTTCTTGTGGTCCCTTGCTATTTTGAAGAAATCTTTCTTTTTATAATCTCTAACTACAAGCCTATCTTCGACATGATTCTGTACTCGTATTAGCTCAATCCACTGTTGATAGTTTCAGTGGAATTTTTAAACTCTTGAAGATCTGCTAGAATCTGTTTCATGGATCCCATTTCTTTCCTATGTTGGGTAATCATGGTTTCCATCATTTTCTTAAGCTCCTCTATTCTTTTGATCTGTTTCTACTCTAGAGTCACTAAGCATGGTTTTCATTATGCTCACCACCTCTGTAGTTATCTGAGAAGTTTTTTTTTTTACTTTATTTTTTTATTTAAAGAAAAAAACATGTAAAGGGTAGAGATAATAAAGAATTTCAAAAAAAGATAAACAGTAAGAAATCACTAGTTAATAAATTACATATTGTCCTCTTAGAAATTGTTGTTCAAGTTACAAAATTAAAGCATACAAAGTAGATATTCAAACAGTGAGGCTATAAACAGCCATGCATGCATGAGTCTCTACATGTATTTCTATCCTTTCTGTATTAGGGGGAAAAACAAAACAGCAAGACAAAACCAAACATATTCCTATAAATACATGAAACCAAAAAGTCATATAAAACCACAGTACAAGGTGATGTACAATGATTACTGTGTTGTTTCTTATTATCTTCAATAGAATTGTCTATATAATTGAATATAGCAGTATAAATAAATACAGCAGTACATAACAATATTAGTAAAAATAAAACATTGTAGACAGTATAAAACTTCAAAGGCAGGTAATAATCAAACTATAGTGGATATTCTTGTAAATCTTGTCATCTTCAGTGTAGTTGCCTATACTCTCAGACTTGATACGATCAATCATAACAGCTTTGAATAAAATCTATCAATACAAAACAGTGATCTAACAAACCAGATTTGATTACAATCTAGGTTATACAGAGCTTTAGATTAAGTTAATAGGAAATTAAGGATGATTACCATACTATATCCTGCTATTTTCGGGATAACTGTGCCCTCAAATCTAGTACAGGTAGAATGACTGGAACAGAATATAATACATCTAAGCAGAGTGGTGTGAGTAATGTGGGTTTTAAATCCTGGTGCACTATTAACAATATAGTGTATCAAAACCATCTATGTTAGAGATTCTAGCCATCCTTCTCTGCCTCATTTCTGCTACACTATTTTTCTGCCTTTGTTTGTCTACTTTTCTCCTTCATTCTACTGCCTGCCCCACTCATTGAGGCCTTTCTGCCACTGTTCCTAAAATACTGGTATTTTTTTTTCTCTCTCTAGAATGTCCTTCAGTATTCTCTGTAGGGTTAGATTGGTGGTCACCAATTCCCCCAGTTCCTCTTTGTCATGGAAGCATCTTGTTTCTCCATTAATTTCTAGTGACAGTTTTGCAGGGTACATCAATCTGGGCTGGAGGTTATTTTCTTTCAGGGCTTGGAATACTTTGCTCCAAGATCTTGTTGATCTGGTGGTCTGTGTCAAGAAGTCAGCCATGATTCTGATGGGCTTACCTTTATAGGTAATCTGTTTCTTTTCTCTGATAGCTTTTAATATTCTGTTTTTATATTGAATTTCTGGTATCTTGACTATTATATGTCTGGGTGTAGCTCTGTTTTGGTTGTAGGTGGCTGGAGTTCTGTATGCCTCACATAAACAAATGTCATTTTCTTTTCCCATGCTTGAGAAGTTTTCCTTAATTATTTCTGTGAGTAGCCTCTGTAATTTACCTGTTTGTATTCCTGCTTCTTTGTTCATATTTCTTATTCTTAAATTGTAGATTCTCTTGTTGTCTTCTAGCCTTTGTATTGTTACTGCCTGTTTCCTTGATATTTTTAAAAGATCTTTCCTTTCATGATCACACATTGCAAACTTGTCTTCAAGTTTTGATAGTCTATCCTTAGTTTCTTTTAAGCAGTTTTGCCAGCTTTCAATGGAGTTTTTAATTTCCTGGTAGTCTCTTTGAATCTACTTCATGTATTCTATAATTTCTTTATATTCTTTATCAGAATGTTTCTCTCCTTTTTTTGTGTTCCTCCCTTCTTCTGTCTGTGTCTTCCTGAGAGATGCTTCCTGAGAGCATTTCTTTTATTACTCTACTTATACCTTGCTTTACCTGATTTAATATTTCAATTTTGAGCTCATCTACAAGGTCCCAAAGATATCTCTTAATGTCCATTGAAGCCTTGTCTGATGTTGCATGTTTGCTGCCCTCAGTCTCCCTTGTTTTTCCTTCTCCTGGATCAGCACTCTCAGGTGCGGCACCCTTTTCCGTCCATGCCACGTCCTAGTCCATCCACACCTTATGACAAGGTCCATGGGTGGAGGAGAGCGCTTCAAGGAATTGCTTCTCCAGGAAAAGGACACCACATGTGGGAATTGGGCACGGGGATCTTGGAATGTTTTGTACTGATAATTGTAATTTGTGTAATTCACATATATATATTTTCATGTAATACTCAATATGAAATCGAAAACAGAAACTCCAGAGGAGTTACTAGAAACCCTCTAGATAACCCCTTTGTGAAAACTAATTGTGAAATTTTACCTTCTGTGAGTAGTATGAGAGAGTTTATACAAAAGCTTTAAATGAAAGAGCTCATGGAGGAAAATTTACAAAATTCCTGTGAGACAACTGCCCTTGATCCAGGGAAGTTTCTCTATCAGAAATTACAAACTAAAGCCCCCAAGAAACATTTTACCTCAATTGCCTGACCCCCCTCTGCCTTACACAGGGATTTATGATAAGCATAGGCAAAGAATAGTTAATATCAAAGGAAAATGGGCCAAATGTAATCAATTAAATTTCATGAAAAACTTAGCTAGGAATGGGCCACCCTATTGTATTAGATCAACAGAGGATAAAAAACATTACATAACTATGTTAAAAAGAAAGACAGAAAATCTGGCCAACAAAGAAAAGAATCAATATAAATAGAACAGGAAGTATTGGGGTTAGGGTATAGCATGTTTGCTTTTGCAAGCTAATTAAGTAACAAGATTAAAGTTTAACAAAGGTGAAAAAAGTTAATTAACACATATTGTTTAAGATTATCCCTGCCTGGCCCTAAGCCTGGGACACTTCCTGCTTGGGGTTTAAGTTACTGCCAAAAGTTAGCAAATATATACTCCAGCTTCTAAAAAATAAAATAGAT